>JBBPSB010000825.1:0-10659 GCA_038093375.1 Xerocomus brunneocitrinus
GCCAAGTACAATCGATGGCATACTTCTTTGCGCGGATTCCTTGAATGGCTTCTTGAATGACTGACTCTTTTGCTGCAGCTCGAATACCTTCCTGGCGATACTGTGACGACCTTGCCATAGCGAGCGCGACATTGATTAGGTGGTATTTGGTATATCGTAGATTAGTAGTGTAGTATCGGAACAGTACGACACGACGGACGGCACATTATTCCCGCTACGTAAGTAGAGGGTTTGTGTGGGGGGACCAAAAAATGCTTTTTGCAGGCGTTTGCAAACCTGGGTTTTTTGGCACCCTATGACTAACAATGTACTTAGTAATTGCGGTGTCATTGGGTCGTGTTTCTCCTATTGAACTGTGCTCGGCATTCTCACTTGTTTTGTTGACGTTACACTCTTCCTCCTATCGAACTGTGCTCGTCGCTCGAATCCCACTTGATTACTCTGAGCATGTCTCAACCCACACGAGGTGAGAGTGCCTGCAATTCTGGGCTTTTATGATGTTGACGTGCTGCTTAGGCTTCTTTGATGGGCAGTGGTTGAACGTGGTGTTTGACCCTTCGTCTGCTATCACGCATGCTTCGGATCCTGTGTTCGTGCGAGAGGGGCTTCTAACGGCATGTTATGACGAAGTATGGTTCACAACTGACGTTGTGGTAGAACGTAAATCTAGCCATGTGGATGGCGTTCACCTCGTCGTCGGTCTTGATTGGATTGGTTCTTTCAAGGCAGTGATGGCTGTCGATGACGTTTCAGAGCGGTATACAAGTGCAACGCCTTCAAATCATGAATTCGGTGAGACGAATAATCGTGTCGCGCATATTCCTGAGCGAAGAAATGGTGATGAGTGTCTCGTTGATCTTTCTGACTTATTCGGAAAGGACAGCAAGCGTTGCAGAGTTTTCACTTCTACTGTTGAAGAAATCAGAGGAATATTGAAGCAGCATGGAGTGGCATATATCGGGTTTAGTGATGAACAGCAGAGAAAAATGTTGCTCAGTCATTTCCTCGTCGGCGATTGTGTTGAGCGACGTGAGGACGGTGAGGTCGTGAATGGCTGTATGTCTATTGGATCGTTGTATCACCATCGGGCAGATGTTTTTGCTCAAATCATACAGCTGCTTGAGGAACGTTGCGTCGCTGGTCTTATGGAAAGATCAGATTTGGTTTTGATTGCAGCTACGATAGGGTTGGATAGCGCGTTCAAACAATCAGATAGCTCGAAGCATGTCATCGACGCTTTGTCTCAATGTGCGACTCATCGATTGATTTTATCACACGAAGCACGCTTGTGTGAGTTATTTGATTTCGTGGGGCGTTCTAATCGTCAGTCTTTAGTTTGTTTGGCATCCTTGCATGGAATTCCTTTCAACCAGACGAAACCTAAATTGGAAGAAGACTTATTACAACATTTAGCTTTTGGGGGATGTTGTCTGCAAAGAGATGATATTGCATGCGCGTGTTTCGACGTACGTCTGCGATATAAAAGATTTCATCAGGTTCATAGAGAGATGGCACTCAATTTTCGCATCGCTGTACTCGAGGAAGTATGCAACACGTTACGTCGAAAGCCTCTTCTGTCTTTGCTGCAGATATATTCAGTGGTTCATGATCCTACAATGACTCTGCGACGCTTACGTTCGTGTCTTCGACGGCATGTGAAAGACTTGAAGAAAACTATCCGGCCCAATCTCCAGAGTTTCTTAAGAGGTACACGAGAAAGTTCGCCATGGCCAACCATTTTGAGTCCTGATGAAAAAATGAGTTTTTTACGTCGATTTCAACATCGGTTGTCGACTGATAAACTTTCCAAATTTGTTTGTGCTTCATGTGCTGGAGAGTTTGTCATTTCTGAGCGAAGATTGCTAGATCAAGCCGACGTAGATTTGGACCTGTTAAAGTGCCCTGATAGTTCATCGAGCTCTTGGCCTATAGAATCGTGTGATATTGACGCTGCATTTACTGTAGATCAAGAAACATTACCTGATGTTTTAGTAGACCCTGCCGGTGTATTATATGATGAGGCGGGTTTGGTTTTTCAGTTTTGTAAAGATTGTCAATCTCACCTAATGAGAGGAAAAGTGCCTCCATTGTCGCTTGCAAATCATAACGCGCTAGGTATTGTGCCCCCTGAGTTGAGCGGATTGACATTCATAGAAGAGGTCTTAATTAGCAGATGTCGAGCCAAATCGTGGATTGTACAGTTACAAGAACGTTCCGAAGGACATTCTCTACCAAACAGTCAGAGAGCTGTACGCGGACATGTGATCATTTTCCCTCAATCTCCCGAACATTTACTAAGAGTTTTGCCTCCCCCGTTGACAGATGTTGCGACGTACGTTTGTGTTATGTTTATAGGATCGAGCGTACCCTCCAAAGAATATCTGCGGGAGCACGCGAAGCCGTTGATTGTTCGTAGAGAAAAAGTGAGAGACGCACTGATGTGGTTAAAAGAGCATAATCATTTATATCGCACTGTTTCGATTGATCATGACATTGTGAACGGGCTTGCGGAGAACGACATTCTGCCAGTTCATGTGGAATTCGTTAACGATAATCGAGTTCTGGATGCAGTAACATCCCGTCACGACGGGAAAACTTACGATGCGGTCAACTTTGCTGGTGATTCGGGCACATCCTCAACTTCTTTTGAACGTGTCGTGGTCGCGGACGTGAATCAAGATAGCAGCTTGAAAGACCAAAAGATTGCAGCTTTACGACACATAAAACAAAAGGACGGTGCTTACATTAGTATGCCACATGGTGCTCGTGCAATGGTCGAATTCAAAAACCCTTCGCTGTTGCCTGCTATTTATCCTTGTCTTTTTCCCTACGGAGTCGGAGGATTTGAAGAACCTAAGCGGTGTTCTCGTCTGTCAATGAAACGTCAGGTAAAACATCTGCTTCGACTGGCCGACAATCGGTTTCGTGTCCATCATTCGTTTATATTTACTGTTTTCAACATGCTTCAGAGACGTACAGCGTTGATGCATAGTGCCCTTAAGGTCAAACGAGAATCCTTTCAAGCTGCAGCAGCGAAGTTTTCTCGAATTTCACCCATGACTGTTCATGCTGTGGCAGAGAGGATGGCGAGGGGTGATTTCAAGACAGTTTTTACGCCTGAAGAGCGAGACGTTAAAGAATTGTTGGATACTGTCAACACAATTACTTGTCATGTTGATGGGTCCGCATCATCTCGTACTTACATGAGAACTGAGCTGCGCGCGTTGATCATTGAACTGGGCTGTCCCAATTTTTATATAACAATCAATCCTGCTGATGTTTACAGCCCCATCGTCAAGTTTCTTGCTGGAGATAAAATTAACTTAGACGTATTTGAGAGGAATGACGTACCACATTTCTGGAACCAATCCATCTTGGTTGCAAACGACCCTGTTCTAGGAGCCACATTTTTCGACACGGTTTTGCGCGCGTTTCTTGAAGAGTTGCTTGGTTGGAACGTAAAAACGAATTGCAGTGAAATGGGAGTGTTTGGTCCACTCAGCGGTTATTACGGATGTGTTGAAGCTCAAGGACGAGGCAGTTTACACTGTCATATGCTCCTATGGTTAGATGGAGGCATGAATCCCGATGTTATACGTGAACGTATTTTTCATGCTCACGACAACGAATTTTCGGATCGCCTTGTTCGATATTTGGAGGATAGCATTGCAAACGGGATTCCTACAGATCCAGGGGAACATGTCCGTGTTCCATCTTGTGAATTTCATCCATGCTCAGTGCCTTCTATTTTGACTCGTGAACAGGGACACTTGGAAACGGACAATCAACTACCTTTGGCTAGGGAAAAGGATTTGCATAATCTGGTAACTTCCTGTCAAGTTCACAAACATACTCACAGTTGTTTTAAATATTGGCGTGGGCCTCCCGAGCCGCGATCCTGTCGATTTCATTTGGACGAATCTCGCTTCTCACCCGTGACCACCTTGGATCATGAATCGAAAGAAATTCATCTCCGGTGTTTGAATGGACTTGTGAACAATTACAATGAAACCATCCTTGAGGCGATGAGGTGCAACATGGACTTGAAATTCATTGGATCTGGAGCTGACGCCAAAGCGGTGCTACATTACATAACAGACTACATTACAAAAACGCAGTTGAAAGCACATGTAGCGTATGCAGCACTAGCAACTGCCGTTCGTAAGCTCTCAGAAGCAGAGAATGCTGAGGAAAATGAAGTGCCTAGGATCGCTAAACGTTTGCTCCAGAAAAGTTCTTATCAAATATTATCAGGTCAAGAATTGTCTGCGCAACAAGTGGCAGCATATTTGTTGGATTTTGGAGATCATTATACCAGTCATAAGTTCAGATCTTTGTATTGGGTCTCTTTCGAACAATTTATGAATACCATCGATCCAAGCCCGGAATGCTACCCTCTGCGAAAAGTCCGAAACAATAGCCAACAACAAACTGGGGTCGAGTGTCTTTCAGACGAGGCGGATACCTCAGAAGACGAGGATGAAGAAAGCGATGAAACTTCTATCATTTCTGATGATGACGAGAATGAAATCAATGAAGGGGAAATATGTATTGATGTTGATTCATCTGGCGGTCTACAAATGAAAGGTGGCACATTGACTGACTATGTCTATCGTGGTCATGAACTAAACGAGATGAATTTGTGGGATTTTGTATCACGTACTGACAAAGTAAAAACGCGTGGATTCACAAATTATGAGGAATGCGTTTCTGATGGATCTGAAAGTGATGGAGAAACTCAGTCTGAGTGTGATGAACACATTTCCATAAATGACTTACTCTCTGATGCTCGTCGTCGACGGCCTGTAATCAGATTTCTCGCCATGCATCCAGAATATGGTTCACATCACATTGTGGTACAGCATCCAACACATTATCGCGTGCCGGTTCCAATTGGACCTTCTTTACCCAGGGAAGACCGAACTGAGACAAACGCCAAATTTTCGCGATTGATGCTCATTTTTTTTAAACCCTGGCGAACCTCACATGATTTACGAACAGGAAGAACAACATGGCCTGACGCACTTTCGGAATATCTGCGGGAATGTGCTTTTGGGGAGTCAATCAAATGTCGCATCCAAAACATATGTTTACTTCACGAAAGCAGAGACGACCGCAATCACCATTTTCAAACTCATTACGCACGCGGGATGAGGGAGCCCGGCGAAGCAAATGGGTTTGAAATCGCAGAACAAGTTAATATTGATGATGAACACATGATGCGAACTGTAGAAGATGTGAGCGAAGAAACCATTCTTGATCACTTACAATCCATTGATGAAACTAAAAGTTTACGTTTGACGAATAACACCGAACGAGTTTTGCAATGTATGAAGGTGATTGATGAGGTTGGACTTTTTCATCCTCAAATGAATCAGAATCAGATGCGACAAAGCGTGGCAAATACCAGCTTCTCGTTACCACTTCAAACTCATACAGCAGCAGATGAAACAAAATGGGAAGACGAGTATGCTCGTAGACGCGAACGACTGAAAGCGGTGGCAGCTCGAAACGATACGAATGACAATGTAGCTTTTTCTAATTTGAGGCCATTAGAGAGTACAGAAATACACTGTATTATCTGTCCTTCGATTGCTACTGAAATGTCTACGTCAGAAGCACCGACTCCTGGTTGCAGTGCGGAGCCTAACGAATCTCAGGATCCTTCAATAGACGATATCGCAAATCAATTCACTTTGAACACAGAACAACGAAGAGCTTTTCGAGTCATAGCAAAACACTCCGAAAATCCTTCAACGGACCCGCTACGCATGTATATTGGAGGAGCAGGCGGGACAGGAAAATCTAGAGTGATACAAGCATTATCTTTTTTTTTCGCATCACGTCGACAATCACGACGACTTCGGATGACTTCCTACACAGGTGTTGCAGCACAAAACGTTAATGGAATGACCTTGCACGCCGCATTGCAATTAGCACGAAAGAAAACATCATCAAAAGTGGTGGAAGATCTAGTGGCTATGTGGCAAGGTGTTGATTATCTATTCGTCGACGAAGTGTCAATGATCGGCTGTATCCTTCTGGCACAAATCAGCGAGAGCCTTTCCATTGCTAAGGGTAATTCTTCACCTTTTGGAGGAATTAGTGTGATTTTTGCAGGCGATTTTGCTCAATTACCACCAGTGGGGCAACTAAAGCTATATTCCATTTTGTCCACGATAAAGGAAGCCACGAAACAGCACCAGGCAGCGGTTCTGGGAAAACTTTTATGGTTATCAGTAAACACAGTCGTCATCTTGACCGAAGTCGTACGACAACAAGGGGACTCAAATGCAGGTTATCGTGACTTACTGGACCGTTTACGAACGGGGTCCTGCTCCGCTAGTGATATAGAGACATTAAACACACGACTACTGTCAAAAGTAATCAAGAACGATCAAGACGCTGCAGAATGGCGGAACGCACCTTTCATTGTGTCCGACAACGAAGTGAAAGACGCTTTGAATGTTCGAGCAACGATAGCATTGGCTGAGCGCACAGGTCGAGAGCTACACTGGTACCATTCAGAAGATCGAATATCGCGTCAAGTCATTACGGACAAACAGTTACAAACTCAGCTGAACTCTTACAATAGCGGGGCAACAAATCAGCGACTAGGTAAATTGCCTCTAGTCATAGGGATGCCAATCATGATCGTGCATAACTTTGACGTTTCAGATGGAATTGTCAACGGAACGACGGGACATTTAAAAAGTATATGTTACACGACCGATGAAAACGGAATTCGCCATGCATCTTCGTGTGTATTAGAAAGCGTACAATCGGTGTCGTCACCTTTTCCAAATTTGACAGAAGGTGAAGCACCTATACTACAGGACACCGTTGACCTATCCTTTCGACATCCTTATTCTGGAAAAAATTGCAGAGTACGTCGAACCCAACTTCCTATATTACCTGCATTTGCATTCACAGCCCACAAATCACAAGGACAAACGATGCAACAGGCAATTGTTGATCTCGAAAACTGCACAGGAAGCGAAAGTCCCTACGTCATGTTGTCTAGAGTACGTTCGCTTGACGGGGTTGCCGTTCTTCGTCCCTTCTCAGCGAAAAAAGTTAGATGTCATCCGAGTGAAGAAAGAAGAAAAGAAGAACGGCGTATCAGCATTCTGAACCTATTGACAATGCAAAAGCACGGAACACGAGAGGAACAGCTAATAGCCACGGAAGCTCTGGCAGGGAACACGCACAACACGATAAACAACGCAACATCACTAAGCCACGACAGTTCTCATGAACAAAATGCTCAGCACTTAGAAAAAGCCCAGTCGTTGAATTTCGAGTCCCCTCAACACATTTCGACCAAAAGCAAAAAGCGAAAGCGGGCAATCAACAGTGATGCAAACCGCGAACTCTCCAAAAAGGTTTGCATAGATTATCCAACAGCACCAACATAAACAAAGGTACGTTCAACATCCAACACCATTCCAAACAGCTCTAATGACTGAGAAACGGTTCATAAATAGTTGGTGACTTACGGCGACTGACCCTTAACATCATTACACGAACGAGCCTTCGTCACGTCACTAACATTAAACTTCGGCGAACTGGTAATTGTACTATTTCTTCATGCGGTGTTCATTTAACACACTTAACCATAGCCAAAAAACGCGATTTGGCGAGTCGGATAATGTCAGAACACACATTTTACCACCCAACTCCTGCGCTTTTCGTGTCACCCCCAGACGCTAACGTGCTCGTCGCTTAAGTTGCTCGTCAAGCTGGATAACAACATCTTCGGTATGTGCAATAAGTTGTACATATACCGAGCAGAGCTGACGACTTCACACTCGTCTTTTGCTCATTCCTTTCGGCAGACTTTCAATCCCAACTCCTGGCCTTTCGAACCATATCCATCGCAAATTCCTGTTGCGTTTTGTTTATTATGTCATGCAAATTTCGCTCTCACCTATAAACCCCTCTAGACTCCTAACCACGTCATCTTCTTCTCTTTCATGTCGTTTTTCGAGCATAATATTACAAGGCAAACAACCATCGACGAAGTCGAACACATCGAACGTCTGCAACGGTTGGTAATTCAAGTAAGTCCCAATTCGTGCCGTTGAAAAATCCACGTTTACTTAACAGATTTAGCCAACCATGAATTGCACAACAGGCATCTATTACGCAGTGGCCGCTTCCAGTCCGTTATTCGTGTCCATCATTATTTTGGACGACGATCCGTTCATCGCTCCTTGGATCCCATCCGAAAACTACCAGTATCAAAAAGTGACGTACGAAGTGATCCTGACCCGTGACATTTATGTCATTTACGCTGCGAAACAAGAGTATTCATCCCAGCAATTCAACAAAGCTCTTGAAAGCGCTTTCCACGAGGAGGACATCGTTCCCAAATGGAAGGGTGATGTTCTAATCCTTAAACGCAACAAGGAATCAGGAGAGTTTGAACACCTAAACAACACTGACATTCCCGAATGCGAGGAAATAATATTAGAAGGGATTACATCGGGCGTCCTCGGTTGGTATCACCCTTTGTCTGAGCTTAGCCTTAACTGATCACATTACAGATTAAACTCAAACACCGCTAAAAGATGGCCAAACGTTGCAGAAACATCGTCGCTGCAATTCTTTTTTTTTGGGTTCAACATTTGCTTTATTTTTGTCTATGCCTAACCTCGTCTATACGTTAAACACTTGTTAATTTCCTGGCGTCTTCCATTACTTTCTTCACCTATTACATCCAACGGACTCCATCGATCAAAATCACGAGGCACGTTTTCGTAAATAATCAAAGTCTATTGATTACATCGCCATTTATGAATAAGAAGCTCCTGTCTCACCCAAAAAAAAGGGCTCTCCTATCCTTTTCAATTCAATTACGCCCAGGCCGCTCGAGCGGCCCAAACGCCGAAGAAGACCCCTATAACCGTTTAAAAAGAGCAAAAGACTCCTCATGTTCTTCCCAAGATTTTACCATGCAACGCGCCTCTACCCCTCTGGACGAAAATGTCCTGATGTCGGACTCTTCTCACCCTTCACCAAATATCTCTTCAGCAACGGCCACGCCTGCTACTCCTCCTCATGAGGATACAAACGATCCTTTGCAGTACAGAACGACCTCCAAGCTCTATGACCGTATACTCGACAACTTATTCGCTTTGCCCGATAAAACCTTACTGGCCGATGCGACTTTCAATGAGGACTCTAAGCGCACGCAATCCTTCGCCCAAAACTTTCAGTACGTCTCCATCGACGACGCCGGAGAATACGAGACAATTCTAGTAGGAGAAATCCTACCAGCTAAATTAGGAACGAAGCTATCAGCCAAAGGCACACATTACACGGGCACTCCCGCCGACGTAAGTGTCTATCCGCCTTAATAAAAAACGGCTTCACGATCATTTGATTTAAAAAATAGCCTAAACAAATTGACGACAAGACGAAGGTCAAATGCGGGTTAGCAATCGGATCCCCTACCAACGCGCCCCAAGTTATGCAGGACATCTTTCACAATCAAGTCGTCACGTTGTCTTCCATCGTTGATGATGATCGGACAGAGGCTGCTCGGCTTAACAAGGTAAGCAATAGCAAACAACTCATTGCGCTACTAAAAACCTACACCAGAATGCTCATTATAAAGGGTGGACGTTTCAGCGCGGAACCGATTCCGAGGAGGATCACGATGCAATCATGGTTCATACCGAACCACTATACAAGGTACAAAATCAACAGACTATACAACTTGATCGCTAAACACTATCAAAGGTTTCAAAAGGAAACTCAAAGGGAAATCGAAACAAGAAAGTGAAGATCGAACGAGGGCAAACAAAGGGGAAAGCAACGACGGACTTGGAAGAAAATGGGAACGAATTCAGCCCGAAAGGAAAGCACGGAGATGAAGCAGGTACGGTTTAACGACTGAAACGCACGCAACGACTCAAAAATTTCAGTAACACTAAACTCGACATATGAACCGAGCGTTCTGCCTGACTATGGTGGTGACGTTTTCCAACATGAACAATCCACTCTTCGGCAGCTTGACTTGCGCGACGAAAACAACAATTTAATCCACCCGACCAAATGGTACGAAGCGTTACGACCTGGGACAATAGTCATGATCCGTGCAACACTTCACACATTCGTATGGGAACCTCGACGAGTGAGTAAAACCTTGAAGAATTTGTTAAATTCGCTCACATCGAAACAAGGTCTATCAAATACTAGCGCACACGATTCTCGTCCTAGACGAATCTCCGTTACCAGTCGAACCACGCCATCAAGCTCGCTTGCCCAGCAATGCTATGGCAGGGTTTTCAAACGCTAGGCCATCAGGTGCATCCAATGCTGTAAACACCTTCTCTCTCGGTAAAAGACGCCGAGAGTAAGATCTCTAAACGAAGAGGAATTTGTTTCCATTTCTCACTTCTCACCCTTTCTCTATGTAAAAAAGGGTTTCATCACTTACATGTACACTACGTCGTAAATAGAACGCTCGTCATGAAATGAGGAAATAACAGTAATTTCCGAAAGATGTAGCGGGCTGTGCCGTGTACGCAGGCATTATGTTATATGCATAGGACTTATATATAAAGACAAGGGAGTAAGTGGAATAAGGCCGAAAAGTGACCTGCCAAAGCTACTAATTTGGAAACAACCAAATATGGTGATTTGATGGAA
>JBBPSB010000826.1:0-10648 GCA_038093375.1 Xerocomus brunneocitrinus
TGAAAGTTACGCTCCCTTGATGGGAGCGCCACCACCCGTTTGGAGAGCCGACGATCTTGAGCGCCAGCTTGAGCTGCTCAAAGCGGCTTGTGAGAAGTGTCGTTCCTGCGAAACACCATCTGCACCACAAGCTGTGAGTCTGTTGCCCAGATTCACCTAATGATGCTTGACGACGCAAGGTTTTACTCCCAATAGAGTATGGCTGGGTTGGCTGCGCAAGCGGGTGTGGCATGAGGGAGGACGCTAACATGCGGCGGAACAGTGGGTGTTGCAGTCTTGCAGAAGATGGATAGGATGAAGAGACGACGACTCAGTGCCCTGACTGGGACTCATCACTGGTGCTCAGGCCACCAGCCTTTTCTGCCCCAACCAGAACCCTGTGCGCACGTGAAGTAGTACTTACATCCATTTGCCTCCTGGGGCTGGCATTCGGTGGATCCCATCGGTTGAGACCAATCGTTGAATGCATTTCCCGTTCGTCATGTACATGACAAGGATCACATCCTCCGACGCCATCTCCCATCTTTCTCTCGCTCCTTCATCACGAGTAATGTCCTCTTTGTCGTAGCTTTTCGCACGCTCGCACCTTCCAATCCACTGGTGATCGCACGCATACCATACCCGACCTAGTCTGCTTCCTGTCCACACACTCCCCGTCGTACTCATCGTCCACTTATCCATGTCGCTTGACCGCATCACACACTCCCACTCACTTGTCTACCCATCCCCACTACTTGCTCGACGGTGTGCATACACTCGTTTGTTCCATTGCGAGTGCGTGCCCCCAACCCAACAGGTTGATGTTTGATATTGACAGTTGAACATGGCCAACTTTTTTCAGCCTGAGCAAGAATCTCAAAACGCAACAGTTCACTGCAACACAAGTGCCCAGAGTCTCTTCATTACGTCGATTTGAAATGCGATACCTCGGTGACGATCACCGAAATATCTCACTTCAAATTTGATTGTCACGTTGCTGAGTTGCGCTTGCCGCATACGAAATCGTCCGACAAGGCTGTCGCACTAGCTACACTGAGACTTTTCTCCAACGCAAGCGGGCCACTTGTCGGCATAATTACATCCTGCTCCCCGTCACAAGCCGCCACAGCCATTTGGCGTCGCACATCATCATCCCATCAAACCACCCCCACCGCCATGTGGCCACCTCTCGCCGAGAACCATACAGCAATCCCACTGAGTAGCACGCCGCCCGGTTTTGGCATACCCCGTCAGGAAAAACCCCTCCGAGAGCAACGTATCCAAAGCGGATGTAAGGGTGCGATTTGATAACCTCACTGCGAATATATTGATTATGCATTTTCAGTTTTTTTTTGGACTCTCGTACTTTTGTCTAATAGTTACATACATCCCTCTGCAATTATTCCAGTTGCTCGGCGTCCATGTCACTGTTTTCGTCTTCATCTGCAATGTCATCCTCGTCATCGTGCGCAGGCCCTGGCGTGGGCTCGCGGGGATTCACTGTCGATGTAGCTGCGTCCGCCAGCCTTTCCGTTTTTCCAGCTTCGCTGGCAGCGATTGTGATGTCCTCCCCAAAGAGACGTAGACTGAGCGCACTATCCGGTACTCAAGTAAGCCATGGATAGAATTACGAATGCCAACAAGTACCATTTTGCTTTCTTGTCAATCATGAGTGCGACGGAGACGTTGGATTTCCACAGTGGCAACATGAGATCGCGCGAAAGACTGCCAAGAGGGTGCGTGTGAATCAGTACGCTCGTGAGCCATCAAAGCAGCGCGGAATTGCTCACGTTGAATCGTCAGACTCTGCCGCCAGAAACCGGACAATATGACTTCCAGAACCTGATGATAGCACTCAGCGTGTCTCCCCTACATATCTCGACTCGCGTACCTCTCGCTTCGATCACCGACTTGAATGGTTCCCGGAACGATGCACACAGCGGATAATACGTCTGTAACAGCACCCTCAACGTCGCAATGCCCGCCGTCATGATCGTTGCGGGATCGATGTACGGTAACACGACCGGTAGGCCTTCGCCGAGGATACGAAAGTGGGCGTCCATTCCCCGGCCGGCTTCCTGCTTCGTGACGACCTTTGTGCCACTCGTCATGAGACGCATGCGGGTGTAGTCATTGTGTGCGAGGACAGATTTGACGAGGTCGTTGGTGAGGTAGAAGGAGCGGACGGGGTCGCCCTCGGGGTTTCGGACGAGGACGTTGGTCGAGGGGAAGTCGGAGGTGAGGTGTAGTTGTTGCCTGTCGGTGCAGATTGTTAGCATGACATCGTCCGCAAGACATAGGGGAGATGTTTACATGCAAGTCACAAGTGCGGGGTCGTCAGGCGATAAATACGTGTAGGGCATTTCTTTGAAAGAGGGATCGGCGACTCTCGGTTTCTTTGTGTGGGTGCTTGGCGTGGACTGTGAACGCTCGGTAGCTGGTTCGTCCTCGAAAGTGGTGGCGTCTTCCGCAGAGATGGTAGGCTCAACGGACAACATACTTGCAGTTGGCACTTCTTCAGCTCCATCTGAGGAGACATTCGTCTCCAGCTTGAGCTTTTTGCTTTCTGGAATGGTTGTGCCTGCCTCCTCGGCCGCGCGTTTTCTTGCAAACCATAAATACACGCGTGGAGGGCTATATTTGAAAAAGTCTTACCCTCTTTGTTCGCTTTTTGATGACCGGTGACTCTCTTTGCGCTCCAGGACCGCAACGAAGAACCCGCCGGTATCTTGAAGATGCGGATAAATGCGAATACTGGGTTGCACAACCATGCTACAGTCAACTTATACACGATCGCTTAGTGGCCATCCACGTACCACCGCTCAAGATTCAGTGTGCCAACGTTACTCGGTGGCCAATGTGTTTCGAGCATTTTTGACTCGGAGCGCTTGTCTTCTGGGACGGTTTCTATATAGGCGGTCCAGGAGGCGTAAGATGTGTCGATCGAACGGCTAACAGTCGGTGACCAGTTGGTGATGCCAGGTCGGCGAATCAACTCGGGCAATTGAGACGACACATCCACCAACTCGAACTCTGTTGACCAAATGTGGTTGAGGAACGGGCAACAAATATTCTAATTACCCCTTACCTGGGTGAGAATTTAACGCGGCAGCAATGACAGCTTCGTTTTCGACGGGATTCAAGGAGCAAGTGGAGTAGATGATACGGCCGTCTGGTTCGAGCATGCGCATGGCGCGTTGAAGGATACGAACTTGAAGCCTAAAAGGTCATCAGAGGTCAACTGTCTTCAGAAAAGTGTCGTTGACAAAACAAACCCATGCAAGCCGTTTCCATCTAGAGGTTGCCAACGCTTCCAGATGCCAATGTTCTTGCGCAGCGTCCCATCTCCGCTGCACGGTACGTCGCAGAGGATACGATCGAACAAGAGCTGACTCGGAGTATTTTTGACTGAGCGACGTTTTTCGCTGGTCGTTGATCGAAGGACGGGATAAATCGACGCGTCCAGATTGGTGACCATGAAGGAGGGACTCGGAAGACGGGCGGATTGGTGAATGAGAAGGTGAGAACGTCTGGCATCACTGTCGTTGGCGATGAGGAGGCCAGGAGGTGTTGATGTTGCGGTGGCGGTATCGTTTGCGTGTAATGCTTCGAGTAGCTGAGCTGTCTTGTAATCGTAGTGGGATGTGCATGGTGATCGTGTAGTTGATCGCTTACCTTGGATCCAGGAGCCGCACACATATCAATGACCTATGCTTAGTGAGAAGCTCTGTGGCGTGATGAACTAGGTACACTATGCACTGACTTTATGATGAGGCTGGACGTCGAGGAGAAGCGGTGGCAACATGCTCACAGCTTCTTGCCGGGATATGTTCCCCTTGGCTACGTGAGTTACTTGTCAAGCCGATCAATAACGAAACTGACCACTTCGGTTTCGTGCACCAAAAAGGAGTGGAACTTTTTGAATTCGGGTGATTTCCTCAAAACTTTTTTGGATACATTGAATTGCCACGCAAGCCCATCTGGATACCTGTATATCCATATGCTCAAAGTTCTACGAATACACGGCTGAGGCTTACCATGGAATTTGAGCGGGAGGGGGGATAACTTCGTCCTCAAAAGTGACGTTTCGCAGCAGGGGAACGTACGTGTCCTTGATCGTATTCCCAAGAGTATTGGCTGTCCTTTAGTCAAAGTGAGAAAGCACATCACTCCATCCATCGCAACAACATACCGTCTGCTCCCGGCTATTCGGAATGTGGTTGGAAGTGGCCGGCGCAATGAATCCATCAAAGTTTCCCATTCATCATCCGGTATGATTTTTTGTGCTCGATAATAGGTCGTGAATCGCTCGTTGTGCATATCTGCCGGTTCGAGCATCCCTCGATCGTCATCCTCTGTCGGGGGTCGCGCCTCGTTACGAGAGGACTTGCGTCGGCCACGTCTACCTCTTTTCTGTAGAACAAGTCTTGTGACTGTTTATACAAGACAATAGAATCAAACCTACAGCCATCCTGATTCTTCAAGATATCTGATACGTGTTCTGTGACTTATAAGAATAAGACGGAAGTGGTTGTTTGGAACGCAAGGCTTTGCCAAACAACCGATTTTGGTCAATATGGATGCGACGCGCGTCGTTCACTCCAATCATCCGTTAGACTCTTCGTGACGTCCAACATGGCGCAGCGTCCCACCGCAGAAATTACGGTCCCCTCAGAAGACCCCAAGAAGAAGAAAGAAGAAGAAGAGAAGAAGGCCGTAGAGAAGAAGGCCGACGCGTCGAAAGCCAATGGTGACAAGAAGGATGAGGAGGAAGAGTTGGTGCGCCAGGCGAACGTGATCAGCGTGGCAAGCACTGACAGTCTACACCATAGTCGGAGGAGGATTCTCAGCTCAAGGCTGAGCTCGAGATGTTGATCGACAGGCTGAAGGTACGTGGTCACTCTCCTTGGCCGAGCTCGCGCATATGTCTCGATCAGGAACCCAACACTGAGCTGTATAGACCTGCTCTTGAGACTTTGCGTGTACTCATAAGGACGTCTACATCTTCCATGACATCGGTTCCTAAACCTCTCAAGTTCCTTCATCCTCACTACCCCGAGCTCCAGAAGCTTTTCGAAGCGTGGGGCCCATCAGAGGACAAGGCAGGTGTTTCCACAAGATGCATGGTTACGTGACTTATAGTTAGTTTTGTAGAGTCTCTTTGCGGACATCTTATCCGTGCTCGCTATGACATATTCAGATACTCAGCCGCGAGGGACCCTCCGGTACCGGTTACTCTCGGCCTCCCTCCTCCCACCGTCATCCACAATATCGGAGCCAGGCTCATGGGGACACGAGTACGTCCGCCATCTCGCGGCAGAGCTCGGAGAAGAATACACTATTCGACAGGAGGGTGAAGAGGCAGCTTCATCTCCTCCTAAAGCTGATGCAGATGCAAAACCCGAGCCTGAGCCTGTCGAGATTCCTGGGACTATCAATGATTTACGCGCACTCGCATTAGAATGCGCCAAGTTCTTCCTCACTCATAATGCGGAGCCTGACGCTGTGGATCTCTTCGTGGAGCTCGAGATGGTAGATCGAATAGCGGGGTTGATTGATGTCAACACATTTGGACGGGTTTGCACATACATGGATCGGTCGGTAACTGTTTATACTGCGTTATCGTTAAATCTCAACATCCTCTTCAGATGCGTAACTCTGCTACCACCTCCCGATGACGTCGCATTCCTACGGTCTATCCACAACATCTATCTTCAGTTTTCCAAGCTCCCTGAGGCTCTCAGCATAGCAGTTCGCCTTAATGACCCGGAGCTGATTCGACAAGACTTCAACACATCGGGAAACCCGTCAGTTACTACTTCTTTACGCTTATTTTTGTCACGCTCTGAGTCGAAAGCGCAGGATAATGAGGCGCCAGCTGGCACTTCTCCTCTCTCGCGCTCAGATACCATTGGAGTGGCTACAGCCCCCAGCTTCTGAAGATGCTGATGCAGAAACAGAGCTCCCCGAAGATATCGTGGAATGCCTCAGCAACACTCACCTGAGTAGATACTTCAGAGAATTTGGCAAGGAACTTGCTGTGGCAGAACCCAAGAGTTTAGAAGATGTGTACAAGAGCCATCTGGAAAACACTCGTGAGTACATCTCTGTAGGTTTCAGCTGGCAAGAACTCATTCGTTCTGCTAACAGGGGGAGGTTTATCTACAAACGTGGACTCTGCCAAAGGAAATCTAGCAGGCACATTTGTTAATGCATTTGTCAACGCCGGGTTTGGAAACGATAAACTCATGGTCGAAGCAGAGGAGGGAAACAGCTGGGTGTATAAGAATAAGGACCACGGTAAGTCGCATATTTCGCCCCATGCGTGTATTGACACATCGCAGGTATGATGAGTGCGGCGGCTAGTTTGGGGCTCAGCTTGCTCTGGGACACGGACGTCGGTCTGAGTCATGTCGACAAGTACACGTACTCATCGGAGGAGCATATCAAGGCTGGCGCCCTTCTCGCTACAGGGCTTTTGAACTCGGGTGTTCGCACAGAGGCCGACGCTGCGATAGCCCTTCTCGGGGATTATATAACGAATCCATCGCTGTCCCTGAAAACTGCCTCCATTGTTGGCCTTGGGTTGGCATATGTCGGCTCGCACCGTGAAGATCTACTTGCCCTTCTCCTACCCGCAGTGGCGGACGAGTCTACCTCGACCGAGATTGCCGCGCTGAGTGCTCTTTCCCTTGGTTTCATTTTCGTTGGAAGCGGTAACGGTGAAATCACGAGCACTATTCTTCAAACCCTAATGGAAAGAGATGAAAAATCTCTTGGGGACAAGTGGGGGCGGTTCTTGGCCCTAGGCCTCGCCCTTCTTTATGTTGGTAAGTGTTCAACGTTGATCTAGCGGACGTCATACTGACCCGGGGTGTCTAGGACTTCAGGATGCATCAGATGCGACGCTGGAAACCCTCAAAGCCATTGAGCACCCCATCTCCAGACAAGCCCAAATTCTTGTGGAGGTCTGTTCGTTTGCTGCTACGGGAAATGTATTGCGAATACAGAAGCTTCTCCACCTATGTGGCGAACACTTGGAAGCCCTGAAGGAGCGGGAAGAAGTAGCAAAAGAAGAGAAGAAGGAAGAGAAGAAGGACGAACAGAAAGAGGACGAACAGAAACCTGATGATACCTTCCTGTCATTCGCCGTACTGGGGATCTCTATAATTGCGATGGGTGAGGAGATCGGTTCGGAGATGTCTATGCGACAGTTCAATCACCTGGTAAGCTTTAAATAATTTACCCCCGGTAAATGTGCTTATGGGCTGCGACAGATGCACTATGGCGATCCCATTCTTCGTAAATCTGTTCCTCTAGCTCTCGGTCTGATCAACGCTTCAAATCCTCAACTGCCTGTGCTTGACACCCTTTCGAAATACAGCCACGATAACGACCTCCAAGTGGCCCTCAATGCCATCTTTGCAATGGGTTTAGTTGGCGCCGGATCTAACAATGCTCGTCTCGCGCAAATGCTTCGGCAACTTGCCGGGTACTACTACAAAGAACCCGATTGCTTGTTCATCGTACGCATTGCACAAGGGTTAGTACATATGGGCAAGGGCACGATAGGAATCAACCCCTTCTTTTCTGACCGTAACATAATGAGCCGGCCCGCTGTTGCTGGCCTGCTGGCGACGCTTACGGCGTTCACGGATGCCAAAGCTTGTGAGTACACACTGCATCCTCGACGACACTGGACTCACGTTTGAGTGTATTACAGTCGTCCTAGACAAGTATCATTGGATGCTGTACTACCTCGTGACTGCCATGTACCCGCGGTTCTTGATCACGCTTAACGAGGAACTCGAAAACCTCCCAGTGACAGTTCGCGTGGGCCAGGTAAGTCGAGCTCTGTTCTTGGATTGACTTTTGAATGATACTCATGTCATCAACAAGGCTGTTGACGTGGTCGGACAAGCTGGCAAACCTCGCACGATCTCTGGTTTCCAGACGCATCAAACGCCGGTTCGCTTGGGTACAACAGAGAGAGCGGAGCTGGCGACGGAAGAGTATATCCCGTATGCGCATGTCCTCGAAGGATTCATCATCCTACAAAAGAATCCTGGGTATGAGAAGGAGGATGCAATGAAATTGTAGTTTTTGGGCGCATGTACTTTTGGAATAACTTGCCATTAGATATTAGCCTCCTTCCTTATTTGGACAGCAGATGACTTGGAAATTTGACTTGGACCACTCAGCGCCGCGACACAATGTCCACTTTCTCTGTGTCTTCCCTTTACCAATGGCCTCGACATTGCACCCCAAAAGCACGCGAAATGGTGTTGAATATCATCAACTCGGCCAAAACACCCATGGCGACCAAGGACATCTACAAGCTTGCTGTTAAACCCGCCCACGCAAACACGCCAGGACCTCACCGGGGCGAAGAAATACGATCCATGAGGCAGGCTTCCCTATCTTCTCCTCTTCGCACTCTGGAAACTCAATTGCGTTCCGAAACAGGTATCTAAAGACGGTCGTCCTCCGCGATTTGGCCGCCCAGAACCATGTCGAAAAGGTCCGAACGCAAGCCGCGTTTACGGCGTGGTTGTGGAGACCCAAACAAGCACCTCTTGCGAGCACACCCAAGCCAAAAGCTGCCATTTCCGATCCAGCCCAACTGACACCAGCGGCGGTGGGTGTGGGTGAGGATTGGAGCCACCTCAACAAGCGGAGACAAAGAGCGAGAAAGTTGAAGGTGGAGAATGACCTACGGATGATGCTAGAGGTGCAGAAAATGCAGAGAAAGGCTGCGCTACGACACTAGCGGTGTTGACATTGGAGGCACGCTTTGGTCTTGTGGCAAGACATCCATCATAATGTGGTATATCTCTGGGCTGGAATGAATTTGCTAATATCAAGCGCATTGCCTTTTTCTCGAGGACGATGGTCCGTGAGGTGAGCGTGATCATCCGCAAGTTTTGCGAGCGGACTTGCTATCTTCTTTATGAGCCCACTCGACTCCCGTTGTGGGCTAGGCCGCCAGTTTGCAAGAGCTGTTTAGAACCCTTGCATTGCGGGACGAGGCCTATCAAGTGTGGTATACATGATCAATAAACAGAGTATTCAGCAGATGGAACAAACTGCTCGGGATCCTGACGAGAATATATTGTACAAAACCTGACTAGTCTGACTGCGCAAGTCGGAAATAATCGTATCGGAATTGCGGCGCAACTGAGTACCGACCAGTCAGCGAAACCTTCAAATCGACGGGCCTGATACTAGCGTGGCCGTTCCAGTCTTGTGTGCACCGCGCACAAGTTGCGTTTGAGCTGCATCGGCCCCACGGCGTTGGTAACGCTATCATCTGCTGCGTTGATTAACGTCAATATTATTCAGTTTTTCTAAAGTTACACCTCGTCAAACGCTTATTCACAAAATAAAAGGAATCCATGACAAGGGATATGCAAGAAAGGAAGGACATATGAACGTGCGTCAAGCGAAGAGTCAGGTATCGCGGGGATCCGACAGTGTACGAGGAAGCGTATGGATAGCACAACGAATAACGACCGCAATGGGAAAGGCAAGCGCGAGACAGAGATCGATGGCGACGAAGACCGATGCACGCAGAGATCGATAGCACTAGCAAATGGACTCCAAACAATAGCGATGTTGCGCTGCGAGGCCGAGGAGCTACGAAGAACCGAGGACCGATAACCGACAAAACGATAAATGAACAACACCAGATGCCGGGTAACTTCCATGGATATTGGCGTAAGCAAGTAGACATAACAAGTAAAGAACAAAATAGGCGTCGACGAGGAATTTCTTGCACAATAAACAGATGATGGTTGATCGTGATGATGGGACAATAGGATGCGCGCGGATGAGTTGAATGTAGTAGGGTGTCCATGAGTGAATAATCTTCTAGATCGTTGAAAGAGAAAGTCCACGAGGATGACCGAGATTGCAGCTACGAGTTATCCTCGACTGCGTCACCATCGCCATTCTCGGCTATTGCGTCCAGACGTTGGCGTTCGGCGCGACAAAGGGCCTTGAGCTTGGGAAGATCTTCTTTCAAGGATACTTGCGTATTCTCATCCCACCGCTCAAGCGCCCACTCGCGCACCCAGATGCTTACCTGCACGCGAGATAAGTCAAATACAGAGTGACATGGGACATGCATACCTTCAAGAAGCGTTTCCCAGCATACTTCCTGTGAAAGGATTCATGTCGTATTGGCTTCAAGATGTAGTTCATCATCAGGCTCGCAGTGGGGAGCAGAGAACTCTCAGCATAAGAGGAATAGTGAGCCAAGTTCGCGGTCTTGAAAGGAATCAGACAATGTTGCATGAGCACGAGGACGTGTGCTTACCCATTTGTCGTTGCCGAGGATCAACCTGGCTAGCCAGATCGAAGCGGCGGCCATCAACGAGGGAGGAGTGGCCAATAGGCGCCATTCAAGCGCCCCGACCTCCAAAAGGTACTTGCCGATGGTGCGAGCTTTGACGTCGTAGTCGTCGGCCTTGCTGATGCGACGAAGAAAGTGCATTGGGTTTGGGAACGACAAGTCCCAATCGATGGTCTTCAACACGTAACGCTCTGCAAGGATAATCTCGGACTCGGAGTACGAGGAGTCGGCACAGTGGAGGAAGTGGGATACGGACGGCGCCACGATTTCTTCGACCTTGGAGGAGATGAAGAGACACGTAATACCAACTAGTTG
>JBBPSB010000827.1:0-10642 GCA_038093375.1 Xerocomus brunneocitrinus
CTTCTATGTAAACAAGTTTATCGGAGCTTAATAGGCCGATCGGAAGTCCCCTGTCCTGGAATGCCTCTTGTTGTCGTCCCTCGATCGACTTTTCAGACGAAGGGCGATTGAAAGCAAAAACGCGCCGAGCCACAGGGCTCTTGAGAAGCTCCGAAAGCAAGAACGACCCGAGACTCCCGGTACTCCCGGTGAGCAGTACAACGGAAGGCTCAATCGGTGGGCCGCTCGGCGGCACACCATCAATAGTTCCTTCCAAGCCGATGGAGTACTTGTCAATCATGGCATCGATGGCTTGCTTGTGTTGTTCAACGAGATCTTGCACCTCAGCGTTGCCGCTTACCAGAGCAGCGATATGCGAACTGAGTTGTTGGATTGTCGGATGTTCGAAGACGACGTTAGGGGAGATAAGACCAGTGGCCTTCTTGATTAGCGGGTCCGAAGATCTTCGTAGAGTACCTAACATGCGATTTCGAAGAAAAGTGGCGCTCAGACTGCGGAAGAACAACATCTCGTGAGCAATGCCTTTGAGTGCCTTTCATGCGCAATCGCGCACCTATCAAAACCTTGGGCAAATAGATCCGTATGTGGATCAATGTGACCGATGGGGCTGATAGCAACAGCATGATCCAGTAGCCATTTCTCGAGTTCATCTCTGTTCCATGCTGATGGCCCAGCCAGGCCATCAGGGGCAACTGAACTTGCTTCTGCTCTATTATATCTTCCACGAATCTTAGACCCACAATCGCAGAGACGTAGTGAAGTGACTCACAGAGCGTTGATCTCTGCGTCGTACGCATTGAGAACCGCCTTGCGTTGAATAGTGCCCTTCGAAGTACGTTTCATAGGGTTGTCAACACTCGTGATTAGGATCATCTCCTTAAAAATGCGACTGAATGACGGAGACAGCTTATTCGCCTCTTCGATTGCAGGCCTTTGTTCACTCCAATCAACAAACATCTCCAGTCTTAGGCAAAGTACATACCAGACCTCGTTTCTGAACTCAGCCACAGCTTTCTCGTCGTCGACGTCGATTGAATATGCGGGACTTGGCTCGATAAGAACACCAACTTGGTTTCGCTCGCGCCCGAACACGACGACTCCCCGCACGAGTGGGGAAGACCCGATGATGCTCTCCATTGGAGCGGGAACCGTCTTTTCTCCAGATGCTAGAATGATAACATCGTCGGCCCTTCCAACACTACAGAAGGATAAGTGCAACTTCAGCCGCAGCGCAGCAAAAGAACTTACATTCTCCATATGTCCTTGGTTGGGTGCTTCACAAAAACATCCGAAGTGGCATAACCCTTCACGTCAGGTAGGTTCTCCACAGCCATGTATTGAGATTCCGTAGTCTGATCGTGCCTGTTAGGCGCATCAGAGCCATGAGCATGAAAGAAACTCATACCAAGACGTGCAACTCGTATGTGTCGTCCCCTTGGGAAATCCACCTGATTTTGGGTTCGTCTGCAAATCGCATCCACGTCCAGCCATCGCGGCTGGAATCTTGTTCACGGCATTCTGAACAGAGGAATCCAAATTCCGTCCCACCATAACCGTTGGCAAGCCGTACCCCAGTAGTCCACAACCTGCCGCCAACCCCGATCGGCAGAGGACCGCCACCAAACAACTGGGGGCAGGTGAGCCCAAGACAAGGTAGATTGACTCCAATTGCACCTACAACAGAATTCAACCTCTTCAGGATCTCAACGGCTTCGTCAGAGACGGCAACTTGTTCCAGCAGTGTCGGAACAATCACTAAGGTGTTGGATGGTATCCGTTTCAGACACTCGACAATATTGTCACTCGTAGGTATTACTGGTTGCGCGAGCGGATCGTTTTCCGTGCGCGGAGCATAGACCACAGTAGTGACAAGGCACGCAACTGGTGTGTAAAGCTGGGTGAAGATACCAAACCCATGAGATGAGGGAAGTGACATGGAAGCAATCCGACGCGGAACCGGGTAATTGATAAATGCCCTCATAGTATCTACAAATGAGAAACTGTCGACGGTCAAATAGAACATGTTGACCCACCTCGCACAAACCACTGGATTTGGATTCTGTAACTGTGAAGGATTGCTTTAGGGAATCCGGTGCTACCAGAGGAATGCATATAGATTGCAGGAGAATCCGGGTCAGGACGTTCCGAGAAAGAAGGGAATGCAATAAAAGGATCAGCTGCGACCTCTCGTCCAAGCTTCGGGAAAGCATAGCGCAAAGTCGGGAGTTCAAAAATAGTGAACTCGGTGCCTTGAGCTTCGTGACGAATGCCATCAATCAGCGCTTTGTGAGCGTGATCAAGTGTTACAATACGGGAACAGTTAGTCTTCTTCATCAGATGAACAACAGCCGCCGCGGAAAGTCTAGGCGAAACCGGGAATGGCTAGGATCGGGTGAGCACGACACCAGTCAAGATAAAAGCGTAAACATACAACCCATCCAGCGATCGACAGGCCTGCGAGAACTGTATGGTACAATATCGTATCCGTGTTGGCGATAATCATAACAACCTCTCCATCTGAACCTTGGCGTGAGGGGCGAAGAGCATGCGCGACTCGGTGAGCAGCTCGACCGAATTCGAGAAATGAGATTTCAGCCAGAGTGTGGGGAGCGTTCTCATTTGAGTAAACAAAGACAGGAAAGGTGGGGTTCCTTTCCATATGAAAGTTGATCAAGTCAGGGAACAAGAGAGGTCCATCGAGAGGAGGAAACTCGAGATTGACGGAGGACATGGCAATGAAAGATGCAGTTTCTTACTTTGGGGGATTGAATGACAGCTCGCCGCAATGGATTTTATGGCTGAGCGAGGTAGTTCTAATTGCGGAAAGACACGATAACATGCTGCGTATTCGTTTTGCAGTGTTAGCGACGCAGCGGTTCCACTAGCCGACCGCACAAGAACACAGCGTGTCTGCTTGTTGTCAATGCCATGTCGACGTCAAGAATGAGAAGCCGAATGTACTTTATTTAGGACGAACTCGGGCGTTCCTTGGACCGCTACTACCAGACCGCAAATTAGGAACTTGTTTGTGCTTGTCATGACTCATGTGTGATGAGTCCTGCCGGCCAGAAATAAGCGGCTATCGTCTAGCCGCAGCCTGGATCATCCGTCGGGGTGCGTCAAGGGCGTGTAGATCTAGTTGCGGGACCCGTTCAAACCACCGCACGTGCAAAACAGAAGCCTAGGACAAGCTTACTTGCCAGCTTTCTTCTTGTAAAAGTGAACTGGTGCAGACCCCTCGGTCAACACCGGTACTAATTATGTGCGGTCGGATAAGTGCAGATGTGACGCACGGGAGGAGAGGCTTTGATAAGTATGTATGAGGCCGACGTGCGCGTGAGGGCGAACAAGTGAAACAGGAGGTGGATGAAACAAATCGGGCTACAGGCTGCCACCCTCCCGCAATTTGGCGTTGTCATCAAGTTGTCATCCTAACTTTAGTATAATACTAGTAACACATTCAAAACATTCACTGCTTCAAACATCATAGGAAACAAGCTCAAGCCCCCAAGATCATCCACCTTACTTCTAATTCGTGTCACCACCTCAAAAAGCGCCTTTCGATATCCAGTAACCCACCCAAGCATCCGCCTCGAACTCTCCAATCGCCTGCATGTTCGCCATCGCCGGACTAATTTGCTGTATCTTGTCGGTGCTCAGGGTTGCAATCCCGGCCGCCTCCCTGGTACTGGCCTCAAGGTTACGGATAGCTTGGTCTCCCCGCACCATCGCACGGAAGAACTCCAGCAACTTGATTGCCGGCTGCATCAAGCAACATTCGAGCACGTCAGCGATCGATCACCTAGGCACTGAATCCAAAACTCACGATCTTTGTCAGGTCGTCCTCAGTCGCACTCTCAGCCCTCTTTTCCAACAACTCAAACCAGTCCCCAAATGGAACGATCGGGAGGGCGTCATCGCTAAGCGCCTTTCGCTTGATGACCGAACGCCGCACGAACGCAATAATCTCTGCCCAAGGTGCACCGCGAGGGTTGACAATGTTGAGCGCCGGTGGTGGCGCTTCCTTGGCAAACGCCGTCTGCAAAATCGCAGAAGCCACTTCTTCCTCCCGCAGCCAAGACACGACCTTGATGATATATTTTTGTGAGCACGAACAGTCGTGACGCTATATGAAGAATCCAGTCACTCACACCAGTGGATTCCGGGAGTGCGCCTATGGTCACACTGGATTGGACAATGATCGGGAACCAATCTGTCGTGGCCCAAGATCCACCATGTCCACCAGCGATTTGCCCGATGCGGAAGGATGTAGCATGTAACCCACTCTTCACGATAATCTATCAATCCAAATGAACACCGATTCTCAGCGTGATTAATGAGTGACTCACCCGTTCAGTTGTGTATTTTCCCTCTCCATAACCCCCTCCGACAGCAACAGTGGGGTCAAGTTGAACTTCCTCTGGGAAAGGACCTTTCAAAGCATCCCAAGATTGTGAAGATGCGATCGATGAGGTAAACAAGAAACGGAGGTTTTGCCTCTGCGGCGAGTCCAAGGCGAGGTCAACCAAGTTTCGCGAGGCGCGAATGCTATCCTCAAAGGAAGATATCGTCAGATTGAAGTCGAGACGCCACGCATTATGTATGATCAAGGTGACCGAGTTCCGAATCTGTGAATGATTTCTTAGTGAGCGTCTCTTTAGCAGAGCCCAAGAGTCGAACTTACCTCTTCGTACTGAGGTGGAGACAGACCGCACTTCTCCGCAGATGCGTCAGCTTCGATGTAGACAAGCTTATCCGAGCTCAACAGGTCGATCGGAAGTCCCCTGTCCTTGAAAGCCGCCTGTTGTCGTTCCTCGATCGACTTTCTAGACGAAGGACGATTGAAAGCAAAGACGCGCCGGACCACTGGGCTTTTCAGCAGCTCCGAGAGCAAGAACGATCCGAGACCGCCGGTACTCCCGGTGAGTAGTACAACGGAAGGCTCAATCAACGGGCTGCTCGGCAGCACACCATCAATAGGTCCTTCTAAGCCGATGGAGTACTTCTCGATCGTGTCATTAATGACTTTCTTGTGCTGCTCAATGAAATCTTGTGCCCCTCCCGTACCATTGCCGTTCACTATAGCAGCGATACGCACACTGAGAAGCTGGATTGTCGGATTTTCAAAGATGACGTTCGGAGGGATATGAGCAGCAGCCTCTTTGATCTCGGGGTCCGACGACTGTCGCAGAGCACCCAATACCCGGTTGCGAAGATAAGTGGCACTCAAGCTGCGACAAAAGAACGTGAATAACATCCTCGACATCATTACTTACTCCACACCCACCTATCAAAGCCTTGCGCGAACAGATCGTCATGAGGATTGATGCGACCGGTAGGGCCGATGGTAGCAGCATGATCCAATAGCCATTTCTCAAGATCTTCGCTCGTCCATGCTGACGGACCAGCCAAGCCATCTGGGGCAAACGAACTTGCTTCGACGGTATCATACCTTCCGCGCATCTTAGACCCACAACCGCACATGGATGGTAAAGTGACTCACAGCGTATTGATCTCTGCTTCGTAAGCATTGAGAGTTGCCTTGCGTTGAACAGTACCCTTTGCAGCACGTTTCATCGGCTTGTCAGTACTCGTGATCAAAATCGTTTCCTTAAAAATACGACTGAATGCGGGGGAGGGCTCGTTGGCCTCTTCAATGGTAGGCCTTGTTTACTTCAGTCAATGAACACCGAGTTGCATTCAAAACACATACCAGAGTTGATTTCTAAATTCGGCAACAGCTTTCTCGTCGTTCACATCGACCGCATACTCAGGGCTAGGCTCGATGAGAACGCCAACTTGGTTTCGTTCCCGTCCAAACATGACGACACCCTGCACGAGTGGAGAAGATCCGATCACGCTCTCCATTGGAGCAGGGACAGTTTTTTCGCCGGATGCTAGAATGATGACATCGTCGGCCCTCCCAACACTACAATGGGCAAACATATGTATAAGTGCAACTTCGGGTCTAAACCAGACAAGGCACTTGCATTCTCCATAGGTCCTTGGTTGGATGCTTTACGAATACGTCCGAAGTGGCATATCCCTTGACATCAGGCAAATTCTCCACTGCCATGTATTGATCTTCGGTAGTCTGACCAACTTGTTAGCACTTTTCGAACCCACGAAGGCCTAAACATACCAAGATTTGTAACTCGTATGTGTCGTCCCCTTGCGGAACCCACCTGAGTTTGGGTGAGTCCGCGAATTTCATCCACGTCCAACCACCGTCTCCAAAGTCTTGCTCGTGGCCTGCTCCAATGAGAATCCCAAATTCCGTCCCACCATAACCGCTGGTAAGCCGTACCCCGGCAGCCCACAACTTGTCGCCAACCTTGACGGGCAGAGGACCACCACCAAAAACCTAAATAAAGTGAGCCAAGGAGAATGTGGACTGACTTGAATCGCACGTACAACGGAATTTAACTCCTTGAGGACCTCGATACCCTCGTCCGAGGCGGCAATTTGTTCAAGGAGTGTCGGAACTGTCATAAGCGTATTGCATGGTATGCGTTTCAGGCACTCGATCATGTTGTCACTTGTAGGTATTACTGGTTGCGCGAGCGGATCGCTCTCTGTTCGCGGGGCATACACCGCAGTAGTGACGAGGTACGCAACAGCTGTGTAAAGCTCTGTGGCGATACCAAAGACATGGAATGGAGGAAGCGCCATGGAAGCCATTCGGCGCGGAGCTGGGTATGTAGTATATCCACTGGTACTGCCTGCAGATAATCAGCAACTGTGACTCCAGATAAAATATGCTGTGTACATACCTCGCGATAACCATTGGATTTGAAGTCTGTAGCTGTGAGCAATAGCTTTAGGGAATCCAGTACTACCTGAAGAATGGATGTAGATGACAGGAGAATCGGGGTCTGGGCGTTCAAAGAAGGGAGTAAAGGGAGTAAAGGGGTCAGCTGCGACCTCTCGTCCAAGCTTCGGGAAAGCGTAACGCAAAGTCGGGAGTTCAAAAACAGTGAACTCAGTGCCTTGAGCTTCGTGACGAATGCCGTCAATCAGCGCTTTGTGAGCGTGATCAAGTGTTACAATACGGGAACAGTTGGTCTTCTTCATCAAATGAACAACAGCCGCAGCGGAATTTCTAGGCGAGGCTGGGAATGGCTAGCATTGGGTGAGAACGGAACCAGCCAAAGCAATTGATTGTCGACGTACGACCCATCCAGCGATCGAGAGGCCCGCAATAACAGCATGATACAATATTGTGTCCGTATTGGCGATAATAATAACAACCTCTCCGTCTGAACCTTGGCGGGAGGGGCGAAGAGCATGCGCAACTCGGTGAGCAGCTCGACCGAATTCGAGAAATGAGATTTCAGTCAGAGTGTGGGGAACGTTCTCGTTTGAGTAAACAAAGACAGGAAAGGTGGGGTTCCTTTCCATATGAAAGTTGATCAAGTCAGGGAACAAAAGAGATCCATCGAGAGGAGGGAACTCGAGATTGACGGAGGACATGTTGGTGGAAGACGCAGTTTGTACTTTGGGTGATTGAATGACAGCTCACCGCAATGGGTTTTATAGCTCAGTAAGCTAGGAGGGGATTTATGCGCGAAAACAAGATAACGTACCGTGTGGTCATTCGTGCGATGTCGGTGCGTTCACGATCCCTACACAATCGGGAGGATACGAAGGGTCATTTGTCATTGGGGCACGAGCCGCGGAAGAACAAAAAGATAAGTTGCATCAACCGGCATCTGTTTTCTTCCGGAGATTAAGCTGAAAGTGCAGGAGAAGTAACCCAAAGCAGTATAAGATGATGCGCCCATTACTTAAAATCGTCCCAATGACTCGGAGAGATTTCGTCAAGTAGCAGCCTGGGGCCAGTGCGATGGAAAGTGGGCGTAGTTGACTTGCTAACTGGGGCAGACTAGTTTGATGGTACGAAAAAGTTTCAGCGTCGTCCGCTCAATCTACGTCTGCAACGCACCAAAATATTCCATTTTCTCCGGTTCAGTGACTTAGCCGGTTTTACCGACGTCCCGCTAATCTACTCAGCTGAGAAATGAGATTAGTAACACTCTTTCCCAATGCTGCTGAATCGTGCTGGAAACAGCTTGCGACTTACGGCCTGTGATATCGCTGATCGTACGCTGATCATACTGGCCGGTTCAGTCTGGGAATTGAAGGAGCACCTGACAAACATTAGACATACTTCTCCGATGTATTTCTCGGGTATGACGCCTGGTCCCACTCGTTGGAAATATCCACCTCGTAATCTGTTTCAATATGCTCGGTACGTCGGACTCACCATATGCATGTCACAGATTCACAGTAACCGCGATGTCAGCACTGGCGATCGGTCGACCCCATTCTTCAACTTGGTTGAACTTGGTGCAAGGACCTTCAAGTAATTGTAGGGCAGAACGGCCAGAAAACAACCGTTGTAGTGCCTTGGAAATGTTAGGGATCGAACCAAACTCGCCTTCGAAATCAATCGTATTTTAGACGACTGAGTCCGATTCGAGGGTCTTCATTGAACCAGGTCATGCACACTGGCGTGACACATGACACATCTGAATGCCATTGCCTCACCATCCGAGCGAGCGCGACAACTTGCCCATTCAATTGTACAACGATTTTCTGAACCAAGGCTTTTGCACCGAGTAAGATGGAAACTGTTCTGTCGTGAACCGTACAGGTAAATCAAATTAAATGACAGATGAAGTAGGATAAGTGTCATTAATCATTCCATGAGATACATGAGACCAAAAACGCTTGGCTCCTGCCTACAAAACCTTACACACGGGGCTTGAACACAACAAAGTCATAAAATTCGTCAGATAGATCGGATCATTAGTTCGTCATCTAGACCGCATTGGCAAAACCCGCTCTTCTCCTCCTCCAACCTCCAAAACGAAATACCTTGTTCACGATCGCGAGTCGGAGGACTATCACGAACAACGCGAAGACGACGATCCAGCAAAGCCAAGCAAAAGCGAGCATTGTGGTGAGGATTCGGCACTCCGTGTGGGACCAGCACGAGGAGAGATCACCCCAGTAAGTGAAAACTTGGGGAAGGTTGCTCGTGTGCTATCCGTCACCAAGATGTGAGTGAGTGTGGTGGATTGCATATCATGGCTACCTACGGTTGCGATCGCAGCGCCAACGAGCCACAGGACAAAGAGGACAAAGAGGCCGAAAAGTTCTGCTGCGATGGGGTGAGCGAAACGCTCGACCTTGTTGATCATGCGAAGACTGTATTGGATAGTGAGCTAACGGTCAAGGGCCTTGAATAAGGAGGGCTTACGCATATGGTGCCCACAAGATCGTGAAGCAACTCGTCGTCAAGAGTTCAACGACCACCGGATCTCAAAGAGGGCTCGCAGTCAGCGACGACGGAGAACTTTTCGAGAGACTCTTACCATAGAATCGGAACCCATAGTTGGTTGGATCATATGAGGGGATGGTGGTTGTGTAATGGATCCTCGCCGCAGAGAGTGCCATTGTCACGATCGCGAAAAGGAACTATGGTCCGGGCTGAGTATAGAACACGAAGTGAGCGTAGGGAAATGGTACCAGTATAACATACAACGCAAAACGCGCGGAGGAGAGGCTCATGGCTGTCGTTGAATGGAGGAAAGAGGAGGGTAAGTCTAGAAGTCGTATGAAATTATCTCGGATTATATGTGGTACGAGGGCGTAATGCGCCTCGAAAAAATGGAAGACCGCACCACCTCATTTGTGTTTCGCCGTAATCGCGTACTCCACTCCCATGAGTCCGGCACAAGATGCCGGACTCATGGGAGTGGAGTACTTGAGTGACTCATCCTGCTCATCCCGGGCCTAGATCAGAGACACGTTGAGCCGGCCGAAATTACCGTCAGACGCTGTAACGGAGGGAACTTCGCAACAAACGTCTTCTAAGTTGGAATGACTGGTTTTTGGAGACGTACGGGTTGACGAGCGTCGGGGGTTGCCTTTTTCATGAGGATATTTCGGTGGTGTCATCTCCAACAATTAGTTTGGAAGATTGGACACTTGTGAACCGGGAACGTCGTAACACGAAACCATGACGCAAGCCGTTTCACTTCCAGAAATAGTGGCAGGACCCCGCATACAACTCCCTGATCTTCATGACCAATTTAGATGCCAAGTCATGACGCTCTCCAAGGCTCAAGAGGCTCGATAGCCACAAGAGCGCGCACTGTCCTCCGCCTACAGAGCACCGCCTACGAGTCGGTCAATCTGTGTCATCGTGAATCTACTCGGATGGCGATAGGGATCCCACGTTGGTATGAACCACCGTGGGGACTGCATGGCAACAATTCTAGCGAATAAACACTGATGGATGCCCGAAAGGGCTCCCTCTGCTCGCGCACCTGTGGGAATGTGCCTACTTCACGCAGGTATATTGGTCCTCTCCCCGCTGTGGATGCTCCCACCCCCCACCGTGCTTTCCCAACACGCGAGCAACCTAACCCGGGGTCACGCCGTTCCCTTGCGACTCCATCCACACGTCCTAGCACCTCTGTGGTCTACGGAGAGGCCAAATCCCTAGGGAGGGCTTAAGGTTGGTAGCTGGTACCCTAAACAGTCTCGGATAGGTAAGCGGTTGGGGTAGCGGTAGCCCCCTGACGAGAGCCTTCGCCGGCTCGAAACCGTCTCTCCCCCGTACTGTACTGTA
>JBBPSB010000828.1:0-10634 GCA_038093375.1 Xerocomus brunneocitrinus
CGATGTCATTTCTCGGACATCAGGCTGCATTGTAGAACAGGGACTCACCGTTGGTAGGCCGATGCATGGACGGAACGGGGACATTGGCATTTAATTTTCAACAATGATAGCGTCGTAGTCGTGGCTATTCACTGAGTTTTGCGTCACCTTGAGATTTGTTCAGTCATCGATTTGTCTGACAGGGACTTGTGGGTCAGCAAGTTTCTCTGCTGTGCAAACTAAGAACTTTGGTAAAAGGTAAGCGAAAAGGGGGCTGCATACCAAGGTTTCCTGCTGAGAGAATCAAACGAACGGTGATGTCAATGTGACCTGACAATACCGAGATAAATCATAAGTTACGTGAGAAATTTGTGCGCGGCACCAGGAGTCAGGCTGGCGAAAGAGGGTGGCAATACTATGATCGTGAGCCTGGTTCTTGTGAACGTTATCGACACTAGCCAGGCGAGGTTCGCACCGGCGATGTGCCCCAAAGACGAATATACAACTGCCATCTCGTTGAGCTTAATATTCAGCTGATTGATTCTTGGCCCCGGTAACCGATTTACTGAAGACAGTGACTGTAGATCCAAGCACACGGATACAATGAGACAAACGCATCTTACTACCAACTAGGATACTGACTGGTCCAACGATATCATAGGTCTTGTACGTCGCGTGCATCGGCGTCCATGACGGTCTGCGTGCGCTAGCCTGCATTCGGGATTCAAAGGTGGTCGCAGGGATTATGGGCCTGAATTCGCCGAATGTTTGCCGAGCGCAGCCACCAGCAAAATTATGTCACATGAACCCGTGAGAAAGATTCAAGGTATTATTGACGACGAGGATCATTCAAGCATTCAAATATTCAGGTTAAGGTTAACGAAGGAGAACATATGAATTTATTCTGTTTGATGATTCTTACCAGCCTGGGCTTTGCGCACAAGCATGATCAGTGACGGTGGGCGCGTCAAAACTTTCACCTGAATCACTTGCCATCCTTGACCATCTTTGGTTAGAACATTTATCCCAATCACTTTTTGCACCATATGTCTACTATAGGAAGGCTTGTGCTATGTAGCATGTTTCCAGATGGGCCAACCTTCTGGTAAATCGGCAGGATCAATATCATAGATCGCGGCGACATGGTTGGATTGCCTAGAGTTCGGAAGGACAGAACAGAAATGGCTCATCGTCAGTTTCTGAGGGTGGCAGTGGTGATTGCTTGAGAGCGTTCGAATTTTGGAGTATCCGGGGTCATGACAAAAACCTGCGCGTGTGCCGAACTGTGCCGAGGGTCGACAACGTTGCGTTGCGAGCACGACCGTTGTGCTTGGATCGCTTCGAAAATTGATACGGTCACTCTCTTCGTACGTCACAATTTTAGGTTTATTCTCTAATAACATACAAGGTATAAAATTTTCCTACTCAAGTTATCAAGTTTTCTTAATTAGTAACTAAATAAATATTCTGAGTGTATCCATAATATTAGAATTTAGATTTTCTTGAAATAAATATAGTAAAGGCATGTAAAACAGAACTTAAACTATCCTGATGCTTTTGCTGGATGGAATGCTATCTCTAGTTTTGGATCTTTAATTTCTGTAGTTGGAATTTATTGGTATCTCATACATTTTATTATATGTTGGAGCTATTACAGTATTAGTTTTTGTTAATATAAATTTTTCTGATTAATCTAATATATAATAATATAATTATTGTTATTTTACTTATGAATCTATCAATATTATTATTTTTAATCGGTATTTTAGGATTTATTTTAAATAGAAAAAATATAATCTTAATGATTATTGCTATTGTGGTTCTAGACCAACAATTAAAACTGGAATTACTCTTAAATCTCAACCAAATAAAAAATATGAAAGTATAAGATTTAGTATTAATTATGAATACTTATATTACAATTATCCTAATATTTATATTTTTATATAGAAAATTAAAAACTTTGATAAACTATATTTCTTTACGCCGCAGGATTATCTTTAAATTCAAAATAAATTATAAATTATAAATTAAAATAATATTATAATATTTGTAAAAAAATGAATAATTAATTAATTATCATCATTACATTGAATCAACATATTAGATAAGTACTGAAAGTATATCAAGTTCGAATCTATAATCAACAAAATTTATAATTAATTTATAGCATTAAAGATAATAATGTAATTAATGTTATTTAAGGAGGGGATTAGAATATTTCATAAACTGTAAGTTTTGGTTCAAACCCAAAATTCGCACATTTATTCTATTATTTCTAATTTATGTTCTACACTATTAAAAGCAAAATCTACATGTGGTTGATAATGCATAGTTCATTAAAGAGCCAAATAAATAATAAATTATATATGCCACAATTAATCCCATTTTATTTTGTAAATCAATTATCTTTTGCTTTATCAATGCAGTGTTTAATCAGTCAACCTAGAATATATAATATAAATGATAAAATATTTATTCAATTATTTTTCTAGAATATAATAGAAAACCAATAAAAATAGAAACAATGAAATGGTATAAAAACTTATCGGAATCAACTATCTATATAGAAACTAGACCGTATAGCTTAGATATAGCAAATTTTAAAAGATCATTAATTTATAAATACAAAGATTTTATTTTTTCTTCATCTATCATATTTCTGTAAGCTTTCTGTAAACCTCTAATTTTAGTTTTATTAGAAAAATCTATTTCATTATCTAGAATAGCAATTACAGAATATTCAGTAGCTGGGTTACTTACATAACTTAATTTATCTGATTCTAAATTAAAATTATTTTTGTAACTATTTTTTATATTTTGTTTTTTGTCTAAAAAATTATATCTAAATAAAAATTATAATAAATTATACTTATTTATTATTAAATTAAATTTGTAATAAACTTAGAACAATTTGAAGTAGTTAGTTTAGCTAGTTACAATTCTCCTTTATTCTTTAATGAAGTATAAATCTATATTATTATTTAATTTTTCGGATTTTATACTAAATGTAATATTACTTGCAATAGATACAGTAAATATTACAAATCTTGTGACTTGTAAGTTAGTGTTTATAATTAGCCTTTACTTAGTTATTTATTATTAACTATTTATTAGTATTAGCTAATTTAAATTCTAACTTGAAATTCTTTTTAATTTCTTTCTTAATTTTAGAAACTTTTCAATTAGCTTTATTTTTAGTATTAGATTTATTATTATTTTACTTTTTCAATTTGTTTATTAATATCTCTAATTTTATAATTTCTGATTTAACGCCATTCATGTTTAATAAAGGTTTTAATAAGAAATTAGCAACTCCTTGGTTAACAGGTTTCTATAGTAAAGATTTAATAATAGAATTACGTAATTTAATTTAGCCTGATAAATGTGATTCTCACGTGTGAACAAGAAAACAATTAAATATTTTACTCTCCTCCTTATTAAATAAAAAATATAATTAAGTAAAGTGAAATAAACTATAATTACAAATTTAATTTAATAATAAATAAGTATAATTTATTTAGAAATAATAGAATAAATGTGCGAATTTTGGGTTTGAACCAAAACTTACAGTTTATGAGACTGTCGTGCGAACCTTGCTCCGAAGATTTAACGGGTCTAAAATAATCAACCGATATCGTGTTAATTTTAAAGATAGAAATTATTTGTTATTAGAGAATAAACCTAAAATAACTACACTCATATGAGCAATACTTGAATAAGCAATCCGGCACCAATTAAACCTGAGCAAGCTAATCCTGCACCGATGAATTTTAAGTAAAGAATGACTTTTAAGTAATCTCATAATTAATTATCTTATATTAGAATTAGGATTTATCTTAACTTTAGGAGGTATGGCTTTCTGGTTTAGAGATGTAGGTAATGAAGGTTCGCACGACAGTCTCATAAACTGTAAGTTTTGGTTCAAACCCAAAATTCCTTCTTTTTGATCATTAAAACTTAATTTATTAAATAATTCGATAAATTTTTGTTAAAAATTCATAAATGAAGAAATAGATCATTTCTTAGATAGGATGCAAATGATTCTGAATCAGCTACTGCTGCAGGATTAAAATATATAACACCTCCTATTATAATAAAATTACCTATATCTAAAATAATCAAATTATTTTAATAGTTCACTAATTTATTTCTATTTATATGATAGAAAATATAAAATTAAATAATATAAAATATAAAATCTAGATACTGAGAATCCTCCCCAAATTAATTCAACTAAATCTTGACCAAAAACAGGAATAGCACAAAAATAAAGAAGAAAGAAGCAACATTAGCATGGATGGTAAAGTAATTTTGAAAATTAAAGAATATTCACCTAAATTTATTGCAAAATCTTCTTTAGATAAAACTTTTTAATTTTATATTAATTGGGCCAGGAAAAAGATGTTTTGAAAACTTCGATTCTATATTATAATTTAGTCTTATAATTTTATTTATGTAAAAATAGAAATAAAGATACAAATAATATTAAGCAGGAGTGGAAGTAATTCCTTAAGAGTTCGAGTCTCTTTGTTTGTAATAAAATGTTTCAAACTAAATTCAGCTTCAATAATTGCGATATTATTAGGATTAATAAAAATAGAATTAGCAAAGAAATCTGAACCTGCTAAATTAAAAATTTGTAAAATAGCTAATAACATAAATAAAGATCCAAATAATGTATATAAGAAAAATAAATTAGCTGATCTAAATCTATTATTAATGGGTGCTATGGCTAAATCAGCTCAAATCCCTTTACATTCTTGGTTACCTGGTTCTATGGAAGCTCCTCCGAAGATTTAACGGGTCTAAAATAATCAACCGATATCGTGTTAATTTTAAAGATAGAAATTATTTGTTCTATATTTAAAATCTAGTTTAAGATTTACTACTCCATTAATCTTTACTTTAGGATTCTTAGCTTTATTCACAATAGGAGGTTTAACAGGAGTAATTTTATTTCTAACTTTTTCTTAATTATGATTATCCTTAATATACATACGTAATTTAATTTAGCCTGATAAATGTGATTCTCACGTGGTTATTATTACTTTCCTAATTCTAATCATTTCTTGTAATCGGTATAAAATATTATTTTAACTTTATAACCTAATTTCACAGCTTCAATTAATTCTTCGGAATGAAACCAACCTGTAAATGTTCCAAAGGATCATAGAAAGGATAATGTAATCTAATTAATTCTAATTGAATAATTCTTCTTATTATTTTTAGATAGAATTATAGATAATAATTGTTAAATATATTTTGCACTTAAACTTTATTTATTTTAAAATTAATAATTATAATATTATTAATAATATAAAATTTCCTTTAAATTTACTAGTTAATAATAATTCTAATAATAATATTAAAAATATATTAGAGGTTTAGTTTATTATATGCCTATTTTCACTATTTTATTCTTTATATTTTACTTTCTAACAAATAGATTGTAAATAAGAAAATAAGAACAATACACATCTTCCTTAAAATCAAGCTCCTTCCCAGCGACAGGGTTCAATTCCCTTCGGTCTTATAATAAATCAATTGAATTAAAAAGGGTACTTGGTCGAGTCTGGTTTATAATTAAGATATAAACTTCAGGATGACCAAAGAACCAGAAAAGTATTCTTCTTGGCATTCCAGCAAGACCTAAGAAATGTTGAGGGAAGAAAGTTATATTGCCTAATTAATAAGGAGGGGATAAACTAAATAAAATACTAAAAATTCATTTAGTGAATTAATAACATTTATTATTAATTAAAAATAAATAACCTAATCTTAGAATAATTTCCTAAATGTAGAATTTATAAAACTTTAAATTATAATTTTAAATTAAGTCGACATCGAGGTCCCAAACAGCCAGGACAATGTGTACTCTCGCTGGCTATTAGGCTGTTATCCCCAGCGTAACTTTTAATTATTTCTTTAATTTATAAACCTATAAAACTTTATCAGCTAATTTGATATTTATAATTAAAATAGCTGGTATTAAATCTTCATATATAAGATAAGATTTTTAAATTTCAAATTAAATAAATAAAATATCAGATTATTAAATTTAAATTAAAGCCCAAAAAATACTTAAGAAAGCAAAAACTTCACTAACAACAAAAAGTAAGAATCCTATTTAAATAATAAACAAAAATTTATCGAATTATTTAATAAATTAAGTTATCAAGTTTTCTTAATTAGTAACTAAATAAATATTCTGAGTGTATCCATAATATTAGAATTTAGATTTAATTAATTCTATTAAAATTAAATTAACTACTTTTATATTTATATTTTTCTTTAATAATAATAACAGTAATAGCTGTTTCATTCATAAAAGGCGCTAAACTAAAAATTGTTGAATAATCAACAGATCCAAACTTACCGGGCCCAAGAATCAATCAGCTAAATATGGCAAGCTCAACGAGATGGCAGTCCCTGTCTTCCGTTCGTCTTTGGGAGACGTCCATTGCGCGTCGCCGGTGCGAAGCTCGCCTGGCTAGTGTCGTCGTGTCGATACGTTTGCACAAGAACCAGGTTCACGATACTGCAGAAATCAAACTGTTCTCTCTCCCCCACCCTCTTTCGCCAGCCTGACATCGCAGATTCGCACTCTGCCGCGCACAAACATGAATTTGTCACTAAACTTATCTCGGCACATCAGGGATTGCATGTCACAACATCCATGGTGCCATTCGTTTGATTCTCTCAACAGGAAACCCAACCCCCTATTCGCTCACCTTTTGCCAAAGTTCTTAGACTGCACAGTAGAGAAACTTGCTGACCCACAAGTCCCTGTCAGACAAATCGATGACTGAACAAATCTCAAGGTGACGCAAAACTCAGTGAATAGCCACGACTACGGCGCTATCATTGTTGAAAATTAAATGCCAATGTCCCCGTTCCGTCCATGCATCGGCCTACCAACGGTGAGTCCCTGTTCTACAATGCAGCCTGATGTCCGAGAAATGACATCGTACAACAAAATCGAGCCCGAGCCACGGATTGTTTCCTCCGTCAGATCAGACCTTGATCAACACACGGGTCGAAAGCGCAATAAGCGTTCTCAACACGTCGCAACCGGTTTCGCGTAGATATGTCTCACCTGGGTTTTACCGACCATCTGCATCTCAACCACTGATACTCCGCACCTGCCGAACTTTATAGGGGACAATTCGCGATCTTGAAACACAATAATTCCACCCGTTCATTCCGATATCAGGCGCAACAGCTATCATTATGATGGGATGGATGACAGCAAGATACATCAAATGAGAGAGGTGAGCAATGAACGACTTTAGCAACATTCCGAATTGTATACGAAACGTGTCGGATTGGAAGTTAGCAATGAAATAACTTCTAGTTAATCAGCGATTCACTGTAGGCGGTCTTGGCAAAGCCAATCCGTTGGTTGGTAGTGTCAAACACGCTGTAAAAGCGTTCCCTAAAGAGTGACAAGCACGAGAATCATTGCTCTGGACCAGAAAAAAAAGCAGAGATACACACAGTAAGACATACCCATTGATGAATCTGATTTCAATAGGTATGGTTCCCAAGTCAGCGATGACGAGGTAGATCCCGTCTGCCTTCCCTCCGATGGCAGCGTTGAGTGAACGAGGCCAGATCTGCGCGTTAGGCGTGAGGTCTAAGCACACGCCTCCGATATCGAATCTCAACGGCTTCAGGTTAGCATACTGGGCAGCATTAATAGCGAGAAGGCCGGTAGAATTGTCTGGGACACCGCCTGTCGCTTTCTGATAAATCTCGAAGGCATCTGTGAGTTGGAGGTCAGCTTGAGGCCGTCCGTCTCGACACACCGCTCACCCGTTGCCAAATAAACGAGGGTAGTCCCGGTGTCGACGAAACCGGCAGCGTTCGACAGGATAGCCTGGTCACCATAAGAGACCGTCTGATTGACACCCCAGTATTTCGACGCAGGGGAAGTCTTCGTGAGTGGGACGTACTCGACAGAACTGGTGATGACGCTGCTGTCATAGCCGCCAAACGTGAGTTCTCCGGTGCTCTCCGGCTCGGTGGATGGGACAAAGTAGATTCCAAGCACTTCCTCCGAGATCTTTCCTTGTGAGTAAAGATTGTCCATCACCGTAGGAAACGTAGTGTTGTCGACCGTGCGCAAAGTCAGGTCAGCAGGCCCGACGCCGAGGATACCATCAACACCCTGGAACCCATTGGCTGAGCTAGCCGCGCCGAGGGATTGATTTTTGATCACCAAATCAGAGGAGAGCGTGACGGTATCGATCCATTCCTCCCCAAAGACGTCCCCAGACCCATAAGTCAAGTTCTATGATCATCTTCAAATTTGGCACAAATCATATGAGCGACATTGTGCACGTACGAAAGTGTCCCCGGTGTCTACGCTTGTCTGCGTCTTGACGTATGGATGCGTCGAATTCGCACCTACCCATGTATTGGAGCTCCCAGTATCAATCACAAGCGTGTCTATGATCAGTCAGTTCCCACATTCACAATGGTAGCAGATTGACACACAATTACTTGAAGGATTTCCGACGCCAACCTCAACGACATAGTCGAAAATAGCATTGGTAATGCTGACGGAGTTATCACTGCGTTTGTTGTGATTGCCCGCCCGCATCATTGCATGGATACGAGTGTGATCCGTCTCAAGAAGGGTACGGCCACCACGCGCATGGAGCTTCGTGAAAAAGGAAAGGGTTTTATGGCCTCGGCCACGATGGACCAGGGGACTCGCGTCCACGGTAGATAAAGTGATAAATAACAAGGAAAGGAAGGTTTGAGAAAGCACCATGGTGGTTCTATCGGGGTCCGTTGAAGCGTTCGAGGCGTTCATCCTCCTCTTTTTATACTGTGCAGCATACAGCGTATCATGTTGATACCTTTGACTTTGAGTGTGAATCAAGTTGTCAGCTAGTATGCGACGTTGGCTCAACAAGCATCACCCGCCGGGTTTCAGAGATGACATGAAGGTACCGGCGAAGTCAGCAAGGACGACCTTGTTTTGATCGGCAGGAAAGTATTTGACCTAATGTTGGAGTCATTGAGTAACTCTGCCCCTCCACCACACCATGGTTAACTTACACGATCAAACTCGAACCTCATCCAGAGCCAGAGCTCGGAAGTGTGCGTCTTATCAACTACCTGAGCGCATCACAGAATGCCAGAAATGCCATTGAGTTGTTTGATAGTTGCCATGAGCGATGAAAAGTAGTGATGCGAGGTGAAACGAATCGGAAAATCGGAAACAAAATGTAACGATATCGACTCTCACCTAAGTATAAGACGCCCATCAGAAAGCTTTTCGATCAACGAGGAACATCGGCCGTGGACGGACTCAATCAGAGAATACAGTTCTTGGAAGCATGAGCGGCTTTTGTTAACGGGTAGCGAATGGCAACCAGAATCGATGGTCGTATGTATCATGGAATTTAGTGGCAAGACGGTCGCGCCAGGAAGCACTAGTAATATGTGAGCTGCTTGTCGGTACCAGAGTTCATCCCAACCGCCTACCCTCCTCACCTCCGCACCAATGCTTCTCAGATATGATTGACGAATAAACAACCTCTCTACTAGGGGACAGTCCAGGTTCACATTAAGGGCGAACACGATCGGGATCATCCATGATCAGTGCTGGCCATCCCGCTGGATGCCCAGTCATTTTTGTCTCAACCGGCTTTTTTAGTGTCATCCGTCCATCTGGAAGAAAAGAACGCTCGGACGGCAAGCGTCTCTAGACTTGAAAATCAACCACTCATCCGAAAAGTTCGTACAATCAAAGTGAAGATACTCAGCAACTCTGTCCTCAAGAGAGTCCATGGGGTGAACCAGAACCGAGGAAGAACCTACTAGCGCATATATTTGTGCCAATAGATCTTCTTTCTGATAGAGATGGGGCAAAGGAACGCGTATCACTGATTTACCACACATCGGAATACCCTACGAGTGCTTATATCCGACGTTTTAGATCCCAATGAGTAGCACACAGCACCAACTGTTGAAACAAGAACATCCAAACCCTCTACATCATGCATCCTATCGAGCTATCGTTAGTGCAGGATCCCTATCAGTGGTGACCTTTGCTATGTTCGCAAGCCATCGCTTAAGAGCCGCATAATATCGGCGGACACCAGAGGTATCGCCCTCGCCCTCTCCATTTGATCCCAACGATCTGCAGATACGCACAAGGCCACACAGCGCAGACACCACCACCGATCTCCACGATGGTCCAATCCGCCACGCAACCGTTCCCTGGCAGGCATACGCCATGACAAGCTCCCGCAGCCGTCTCTGCGATACTATCCAGCGTTCCTGTCCGATGCCCTCGGCCCCCACCTCCACCGTCGTCACACACGCGTGCGCAACAAATTCCATCCCCAGTTGCGCCACTTCTTTTGCATGCGCTGTCCACCAGCGCTCCATCCCCACCGCCGCCGGTTCGTGAGGATGCAGATGCTCTAATCCGGTCACGACGAGTGCGATCGGCACCTTTTTGCGGCACATGCTGGCGTAGACGAGATTATACTGGCGCGCGAGGGCGCGCGTCAACCGGTTGGTGCCCCGGATGCAGAACACCAGGAGATGCACGCCGGAGGGGGAGCGGGCGAGGGCGTGGAGCAGGGCCTTGAGACGTGCGGCAGCGACCGTGGCGGGGACGGCGCCGTGGG
>JBBPSB010000829.1:0-10633 GCA_038093375.1 Xerocomus brunneocitrinus
TGCTCACATCCCATTCTACAGCACAACAGACCTGGCGAGCACAAGACATCCTTGGTGTAGCAAGGTCTTGTCCTCCCAACGGCCCCCGAGTAAGTGCATCCCACCCTTGAATGCGCTCCTGCGATCCAGAGTTCACGACGGAGGCCGGTTGGCCCACGAACAGGCCACGCACGCGTCCACCTTCGAGTTCGAGTACTGTGATCGGGACTGTAACAGATGTTTCCGTACACTTCCTACAACGCACTTTGGGGTGGCAAGCACACGCAATTTGATGACATCGAATCCATCCTCTATGTGCTTTTATTATTCTGTTTCTCTAGGTATGGTTTTCTTTTGTATCTTCCAAACCGGTGTGATTCTGACAGTATTCTGGAAGGTCATGAGTATGTCACGAGCATCCGCATATTGAACCGACGGGACATCACCAAGAACACATCGTTCCCGGGCGTCCACCTGGAGACCAGCGGGGATATCTAATATGGCCATTTTTCAGGAGCCGGAAGAACCTACACCAGCAACACCGGTCGAACCTCTGTCTCCACCCTGTCATTGGAATGTTGGGCAGGGCCCCCATCCTGAACCCGTAATGGAGATTTGTGAAAGGGTTGAGAACCGTACGCATTTCACCTATCTCCAGTCGTTATACATTTAACCTATGTAACAGTGAACGTTTCTTGCAACGTACTTTTGGGTGGCAACCACACGCAGTTTGACAATATGGAATCCATCCTCTATGTGCTTTTGTTAATTTTTTTTCCTCTTACGCAGGGCCACTCCAATCCGTAGTTGCGTAAGCCGATGAAAATGGTTTTGTCGAGTCCACTGTGTTGGAGTGACTGACACACTTGAGAGATCGGCCCAAAAAATATGCTGAATGGGCAGATGGAAACACACAGGATATAGCCTCTACTAGCTACCCGGAAGGAAGTCGCTATCGTGACTTACACTGGCGTAATGTGAATCATTGAAAGTGACGAATTCCTGGATTGTCTTGAAAATCAATGACCAAAGGACTTGCACAACCCGATCCGCAACCTAATCGGGTCTTCTTTCACGACGTTCTGGAAAAGCACGCGACGTATACATCGGCTTGACAAAGCATCATGCACAGAAGTGTCGCATGCTCAATTCACTAAGACATTGGACAAGTGGCCGGACAAATACTCTAATCTAGTAGACAAGTTTTTGAACTGCTCCGTCAAAGGTATGTTTACGTCTATTTCGAAGCTAATACCTTGCCTGATCGTGATACAACCTCTGGGAGATTTCCCATCAGAACAGTAGACCTTCAATCAGGCTCTCAGTCGTGGATTGTCACTTTCCAGCAGACGTCCGCGGTCAACCCCCCAGAAGAATTCAGTCTACGATTAGTTTATAGCATTGTCCGACTTCCTCCCGATAACTTAGCATTGTCTGCTAGAAACGTTTGATTACATAAGCACATAATCCTGAGTTTGGTTGACCTGAACGTTCAACGCATTCAACGTTGAACTTACTGCTATGATCCAGACTGGCCTCATACAGAGCGCACATGACGACCTAGTGACAGACTTATCCTATGATTATTATGGGCTTCATCTCGCCACCTGCAGTCTCGACCAACGGTAAGATTTAACCCCAACGTATCTCAGCCACTTCAATCGACCTCAGAATCAAAATTTGGCAGGTAGACGAAACCGAAGGAACATGGAGTGTCGAAGATGAATGGAAGGTTTTTATTTTCCTTCCCCACATCGAATGCAACGTGTAAATGTTTTTTCTGTGTAGGCACATGGTGCTGCCATCTCAAGAGTAAGCTGGGCCCACCCAGAGTTTGGCACGATCCTTGCATCCGCATCGTTCGATCGGACTGTCAAAATTTGGGAGCAGACATCTTTTGCAGCTGGCGGAGATGTCCAGTCCAACGGATCGGTCCATGCACAGGCAGCACTGTCCAGCAGCAGCTCTTCCTCGAGATGGGTAGAAAGAGCAGTTTTGCTTGACGCGCGTGGTACAGTGAGAGCAGTGGAATTCGCTCCTCACCATTTCGGATTGAAGTTGGTATGTATCAATTTGTATTTGATGCTATTCCTCTATCTCAACCTCGTCCAGGCGACTGTCTCATCTGATAACCATCTCAGGGTATACGAATGTCTAGAGCAATCATCGTTGGCTACCTGGCAACTCTGCGAGGAGGTAGATGTTACGACGCTCCTGTCTATGTCATCTCCTTCGTCACACTCCGTCGCATTTGCGACGCCCACACAAACAAATGCAACACTCGAGGGTGCTTCTGCGTCTCTGGTCGCCCAGGCACTGCAACAATCACAGATTCCGTTACCGCAGAGGCTTGGGCTGGGAAATCGGGAAGCTGACGGTGGTTGGTGTATATCGTGGTGTAAAGAGAGGTATTGGGGCGAAGTCCTTGCAGCAGGTTGTGGTGTCACGGGAACTATCAAGGCAAGTAGTTACCGTCGCCGTTTGAACTCGTTTTGAACCCTCTTCAGATCATACAAGTATCACCTTCCCGCCGTCCAACGATATTATTGACTCTCGATCCGACTCCTAGCGCTCCCAAGCCAACGGAACCCAGCTCAGGGACAGGACCATCCGGTGATGGGGAAACCCCGACACCGTATGCGATCACTTCTGTCGCGTGGGCCCCGTCTTGCGGACGGTCTTACCACCTCCTCGCGACCGGAGGAAGAGATGGCCATGTGAGGATTTGGAGGGTGAAACCAGCCGAGGACAGCGACGATGCCGAGGCGGAAGGGGAACCAAGATGGACGGGCACGATTGTTGCAGATTTCGATCAACACAAGTTTGTCTATCTAGTTCTTTCCCACAACCCTGCACTGATTCCCGTTCCAGGTCTGCGGTTGGTCGCGTAGAATGGAACATAACAGGGTATGATCGCTATGGTAAAGGTTCCCCTTCGGATTACTGACGTGCGCATTAGGACTGTTCTTTCGTCAGCTGGCAATGACGGTCGCGTTCGGCTCTGGAAAGCCACGATTGGGAGTGTTTGGAGACCTGCAGGCAGCATTGGAGTTGAACAATCTGAAGATTCACCTGATGCAGACGCTGTTATGGACGATAATACTACTGGCGAATAGTGGTTTACTTTATGAGTAGTCGACTGTAGACTCCCCCAAGACAAAAGTTATTGATCTTGATTCATACTTCCTTCGGCAAGCTACCTTTACCATTTGGCCGTGGTAACGGGTTGCCTCCGGTCCGGCTGCCACTGAATATTACTTGGTTTTAAGATGATGATATCAAGATCTCTGATTCTTCGCCGTCGCAGCTGGCCACTCAATTGGACAAAACGAGCGATGGCGCAACCTGGGTCATTCGCTTGCGATAATTCTCCAACAGCACAACTAACATTGATTGTACAGCAGTCCACGTTACAAAGTCGTCGTCTGTCGCAACCTTGGTCCCGATGCAATGGGACTATTGGAGAGTAGACATGAACTAGAGGTGTGTTTACAAACCTATAATCGCTGTTAATCGATCGCATTGATCGCGGTACATACTAGTTGGTTATCTGGCCAGAGGACCGCGCATGCGAGAGAAGATGGCTTTTGGAGAATATCCCGGGTGCAACCGGAGTAATCGTTATGCCACAAGCAGACCAAGTATGTTCCGGCGTAAAACACACCCTCCTCACACACGCTTGACTCCTTTCAGGTTGACTCGGAACTCCTGGATAAGGGTCAGTCATGATTACCACTTCAAGGGGATCCAAGTTTGACGAGGTCGGGTCATATTAGCTGGATCTTCTCTGCGAGTCGTGTCGACAATGTCTGTTGGCTATGGTGGGATTGTCTCTCCGTCGTATCCTCTTCTGGCGTATGAATTTTCGCAGATCACATTGACCTCCAGGCAGTCGCGAAAAGAGGACTCAGGCTTGGTTATACCCCTGACATTCTGACTGATGCAGGCAAGTCAGGTCCACCCATGCAACTCTGACTCTTCGAACTCTTCCGTAGTTGCCGATCTATGTGTGATGCTCGCACTGATGGCAGGAAGAAACGGCGGCATAGGGTACTCCCTCGTGCAGGATGGAAAGGTGTGTGTATGGCGTCACGCGGTCATTCGAATTTAACCTGAAGACTCCCACAGTGGCCGAACTTCTCGTGGACTCCTTTCGGCCTTTGTGGGCCGCAGCTTAGCACAACGGCGCTTTCTCCGACGCGCACCGTCGGTTTCATCGGATTCGGTCGAATAGCTCAAGCGACCCTGGCAAGACTCGTGTCATTCGGCATCACGCATTGCCTGTACTCGTCGAACCCTTGCTCGCCAACAAACGTGCAGCGCGACGCAGAGTTGCAGAAGAAGTACAACTTGAGGGCAGTCTCCAGAGTGGATCTAGATGAACTGGCGCGTGAAAGTGATGTTCTGATTGGTCTCGCACCGGGTGGCCCGGCAACCCATCATATTGTCAATGAGGCGTTATTGCGGAAGATGAAGAAGACCAGCATTCTCGTGAATGCAGGAAGAGGAACACTGGTGGATTCCGATGCGCTGGGAAAGGCACTCCGAGAGAGGTGGATTTGGGCCGCGGGGCTCGATGTCGTGGAAGGTGAGCCAAATGTGCCCAAGGATCACCCATTGGTCAAGGAACCAAAGTAAGCTCCGCTGCTTGATTATCTATGCTCTTCTCACTCTGCTAGGTGTGTTATCATTCCACACATTGGGAGTGCAACGCTGGAGACCCGGCAACATATGACGGCGTATACTGCGCAGAATTTGATTGCCGGTATCTTGGGCGGTGATATGCCGGCAGAGCTGGATCTCTCTGCCATTGTCCCACCATGTTAACCCCGAGGAAATGACTGTATGGGCCTGAGAATGAAGTCATGTTATGGGTCAGGTAGTCTATCGGTGTTACTCTAGTCAGCGTATGAGGTGGCAGCTCGAGGCTGACTCAGCGAGTGATCTTCGTTCGCTAAAAACAAAAAATCTGGGATATGGCCTTTCGCTAAAAACTCCCCAATGACCAAGTTTATCCTCGTTTCTGGAGGCGTGGTCAGTGGTATTGGAAAGGGCGTTATTGGTGCGATGAATGTCTTGCGTTCCCTTTGTTCCCTTTTCATGTTCGACGTGTAGCCTCGTCGACCGGCCTGCTTTTGAAAACGGCTGGCCTCAAGGTCACTGCGATCAAGATTGACCCTTACATGAACATTGATGCTGGTACAATGAGACCCACTGAGCACGGTGAGACCGTGACAAACGTTGCTTATTGTCCTGGTTCCTGAGTATTCCCACTAGGTGAGGTGTATGTTTTGAACGATGGCGGTGAAGTAGATTTGGATCTTGGGAACTATGAACGCTATCTGGATGTTACGCTATCGAGAGATAACAACATTACTACTGGTAAGATCTATCGAGATGTGATCGAGAAGGAGGTTTGTCGTGTCCAAGTTCTTCGCGTTTGCCCTGTTGATCTTTGACACAGAGAAGAGGCGAATATCTTGGAAAAACGGTGCAGGTGCGATTGGTCATAATCAGCACGCACAAGTTCATGATGGAATCTCGGTAGATCGTACCCCATGTGACGAATGCGATCCAAGACTGGATAGACCGTGTCTCAAAAATCCCTGTCGACAACTCTGGCGAAGAACCAGACCTTTGCATCGTAGAGGTACGCGTGGTTTCTCTTTTTGAGTCCAAATACCTCAAGTCCTCGTAGCTCGGAGGAACTGTCGGAGATATAGAATCTGCCCCCTTTATTGAGGCTATGCGGCAGTTCCAGTTTCGAGTTGGTCATGATAACTTTGCTCTTATACATGTCTCACTTGTGCCAGACATGCATGGAGAACAGAAAACGAAGCCTACCCAGACGACTGTCCATGCTCTGCGAGGGCTCGGATTACTACCTGATTTGGTGAGTAAAGGCTTGTATTAATCCTCGACATGCTCAGCAAGATCGACTATTTTAGATCGCCTGTCGACTGCTGGGACCCAAGCAATTGGAAAAGGCCACCAAGGAGAAGGTCTCCATGTTTTGTCACGTTGCATCTGAGCAAGTGGTCGGTGTGCACGACGTCAAGTCCGTATATCATGTCCCACTGCTACTCCAATCCCAAGGAATTGTCGAGTATCTTTGCAAGAGATTGAACCTTCCGGACCTCAGTATCCCACAAGATATGATATCTAAAGGTGTATCTCTCGGCGATCAGTGGAGAAATATGATAAAAAGGTCTGTCTTGATGTCGTTCGCGTCTCTGATTCCACCCCACCCATCAATATACCAGTCAAGAACGCCTCTTCGATCAGGTCAAGATCGTCCTGGTTGGAAAATATACTGACCTCAAGGACTCATACATGTCCGTCATAAAGGCTCTTGAGCACTCAGCATTCCGCGTCAAGCGGGAGCTCATCATCCAGGCACGTTTTGCTCATCGGTCTGTAACACTATACGCTGATAATTGCATGACGTAGTGGGTCGAGTCTTCGGACCTCGAACCCACTACTCAGATGTCAGACCCTGCTAGATACCACGACGCCTGGCGCAGTGTCGTGGGCGCCGGGTATGTTCTCTTGTGTTTCCGAGACATTGCGCTGAAGTTGCTGGTTAAAGGGGTATTCTCGTCCCTGGAGGCTTTGGACATCGTGGAACTGAGGGTCTGATCCTCGCAATCAAATGGGCGCGCGAACAAAAAATTCCATTCTTGGGCATCTGCCTTGGATTCCAAATGGCTGTATTGGAATGGGCAAGGAGCGTGCTTGGCGTGCACGGTGAGTCCGGGGCCACTTTGGCGAATACCCTGACTTTATGGTTTCCGTTGGCTAGACGCAACGTCGGCCGAGTTCCAACCTGACTCTGCAAATCATTTCATCGTTTTCATGCCTGAAATATCACGCACGCATATGGGCGGAACCATGCGTCTCGGCCTACGCCCGACAATTTTTCAGCCTTGTGACAACACCAACGATCCGGAGAGCTCTCCCGCCGACCCTGCTCCTGTCGCAAACGATACGGACGAAAATCGCCCAACCACCGATGGCGTTCATCCTTCAAAATCGACGTATTCGAAAATACGCCAACTCTATGGGAACGCAGACAGGGCATGGGAACGACACCGTCACCGCTATGAAGTCAACCCCGCCGAAGTCGCTCGACTCGAGGAATCGGGACTCACCTTTGTAGGAAAGGACGAGCGCGGCGAACGCATGCAGATTCTCGAACTCAGAGACCACCCGTTCTTTGTGGGAGTTCAATCACACCCTGAATTCTGCTCTCGGCCGCTGAATCCGTCACCGCCGTTCCTTGGCTTCATTTCGGCCGCGTGTGGCACCTCCGTGCTTGAGGAACAGCTAGAAGAACAGGTGAGGTCCTTCAAGCCACCACATCCAGAAGGTGTCATGGTCGGTGAAGACACACTGAGGGGGTGGACGAGGGAACGTCCCGTCAACAGCACAGTCACAACTAGGCGGGCATCGCCTGAATTGGATTGAGCGGGTAAGGAGACTGGTATGCGAGTAACGAGAGACGCAGGCCCATTCCGATTATATGTCTTATCATGTACTAGGGCGTTTGGCTGCCGCAGCCCCTGTGATTAATTGCTTGTGATGGTACTAGATCGTATTATATTAGTTCTGACTGGTTGTCCTTTACTTAAGCCCAGCGGGAATGGGAACGCAAGTTGCTGAGCCCAAAAGTGTCCTGGCGAACGAAGAGTTTTTCAGTTATTTGAAAGAGTGGAAAGTAACGTATATATCAACAGTGCGAGTCACGACCGGCGACGCACGGTCAATAACGAAGTACACAATCCGACATAACCAAAGAGTCCTCAACCCTCAATACCATCTCTTAGGTTTCCTCGTTCGCGTATTCGCACCCTCCCAAATGGAACGGTTCTTGGACTTCGCCTTTCCGAGAAAAGTGGGACCAGCAAGCCTCAGACCATCGACGAACAGACCTTTCGTCTTGCCCAACTGCAGACTTTGCTCATACGCTTCCGTAAACTTCCTTGGAAACCTTGTGATCGCTGGTATCGAAACATGGAAACATTCAGAGGCCCAGGAAGACACGCCTGCTAGAACATCGCGTGGTTGCAATCGCAGCGGAGGTGACAGGGGAAGGTAATAACCCAACAAAGAAGCGGCTGTACGCCGAACGTCGGCAGGGTCGATACCACGCTGTATCTCTGCGACGGATTGCAAGAGCTCGGTAGTCAGGACGGGCGACGGTGGAGAAAGAGAGACGAGCTGGCCATCGAGAACGGAGATAGGAAGTGGCTTTATAGGGAGGCTGGTTAGCTGCCAGTTCATGTATCCCGCTTCCCAAGGCAACAGCAACAAGTCTGCGCGCACGGCGGGTCTGTTATTCTCCATCCCTTTCCCAGGTACGAGGCGACCAGCACCCCGTACCATCCTCCTTATGCGGTCAATATGCATGCTCTCCTTGCTAGGGACCCCGATTTGAATTGTCCTCGTCAAACCGGGATAGCTTGTCGCTCTTGCGCTGATGTCAGAGGTGACCAACACTGTCGGTTGACCATTTGGTGTCTTTCCACTCTCGTGAAACAACAATCGGACCTGGTTTCTCTCCGATTGCTTCATTTGCCAATGCATCTTCATGATCTCCGTGTTGTTACCAGGTAACACTTGCTCCACCAGTGGGCGCAACAACATGGCGAACAAGTCCGCCGTCTGCGCGGTAGGACAGAATACGATCACCTTTGAGCGTAAGCCATGGGTGAGCTGATCGTGTACCAGCAGTTTCACTAGAGTCGGAAGTTGGTCGGAAGCAGTCGGGCATCGTGTGTGAAACTGTTCGATGCGATTGTATATCGTATGCTCGTCGCCACTGGTCACTGGGAGTTTCAGTTGATATTGCGCCAAACCAGGCTCCGGTGTCGTAGCGTCGATGAATATGTGATCTGGGGACAGTATCCATGACGTAAGTTGCCGGACAGCGCGCGGCGTGGTCGCGCTAAAGAGAACAGTTTGACGAAGAGGAGCTCGCGGGAGGAATGAGACAATGGCATCGACGTCATCCCGGAATCCCATTGAAAGTAGCGTATCTGCTTCATCCAGAATCAACTGGAAACTTGTTAGAAGTGGGTGGCGCGCGATCGTGGCTTGAGACTTACCATAGGGCAACCTTTGAACCCCTGCCGGAACGCTGGCTCATTGGTCAGGAGATCCCTCAGCCGTCCAGGGGTTGCAACCACGAGGTCCAGTGATGAATCCATCCAATCTTCCTTTTGCTGGGCCTTGTCAGCGCCGCCTGCAAGCAACTGTACTTCAAACCCTTTCCGGTGCATTGTGAGCTTCTGTGCGTCGCTTGCAATCTGTACGGCCAACTCCCTTGTAGGCGCTAGGATGAGAGTACCCACAGATCGATGTCGGTGCGCGAGTCTAGAACGACCAGGGAGGCGAAAACTGTGTGTCGCATGTTGCTCAATATGATCGAGACGCGACTCGACAGCGGAAATGATATATGCAGAGGTCTTTTCAGAACCTGTTTCGGCTCGAACAAAGACGTCACGAGAGGCAACCCAGTCGATCACGGGTGGTTTCCAATCGAGGTTCACCGCAGATGACGGGGACGAAACATTGTTCAGGTATCGTTTCGCTAGGTTATGATGAGCTGGAATACATTCGAGTCATTCAGAGGATCAGAGGCAACGTGGGGAAACTCACGGACACGGTGCACAATGAGTCTGTTGGTCGCGGTGGTGAAGCACGCGACGCGCCGTACGATACCACCAATACACCTCGTCACCATCCAAGAGAGGTTATGCCTTTGTAAGCAGAGAGACAAAGCCAAAAAAAAAATCGAAATGCATTAAGAGGGAATCGAACCCCCGGCGGGTCGATGGCAACGACCCAGGTTACCACTACCCCATTAATGCGATATTCGAACAGCGAGCAAAAGAGAGATAGGTTGAAAACTATGGCGTCACATCTGCACATTTATTCAAAAAAAGTTCTCGCCGCGTTTTTTGTAGTTCTTGCCGCGTTTTTTTGTAGTTCTCGCCGCGTTTTCTTGTTTGTCGCCGCATTTTTTGTAACTGAACCACGCAAAATTTCGTACTTTCAATACAAATTTGGTAATTCCAAACCAGAGTCATCGCCAGTGAAGCCTTAGCGCTACGTACACCACTCGTCGTGCAGCTATGGCGTCACATCTGCACATTTATTCAAAAAAAGTTCGCGCCGCGTTTAAAAAAGTTCTCGCCGCGTTTTTTTGTAGTTCTCGCCGCGTTTTCTTGTTTGTCGCCGCGTTTTTTGTAACTGAACCGCGCAAAATTTCGTACTTTCAATACAAATTTGGCAATTCCAAACCAGAGTACCCGCCTCCAGGGATCGTCGGGTCACCGGTTGTTCATGTCCATCTTGGTCGTCACCTGTACTACCAGCCTATTGGCTCCTCCATCATCGTTGCAGTCAACCCACACAAGTACGTCTCTTCCAACGCCGACTCCATCCTCCAGAAGTAATCGCCTCCAGGGATCGTCGGGTCACCGGTTGTTCATGTCCATCTCGGTCGTCACCTGTACTACCAGCCTATCAGCTCCTCCATCATCGTTGCAGTCAACCTGCACAAGTACGTCTCTTCCAACGCCGACTCCATCCTCCAGAAGTACCCGCCTCCAGGGATCGTCGGGTCACCGGTTGTTCATGTCCATCTCGG
>JBBPSB010000830.1:0-10614 GCA_038093375.1 Xerocomus brunneocitrinus
TCTGTGCACTGACAGGGTCTCCTAGCGCTAGGTCATGGTCTAGCGCACCTATCGCGATCTATTTGACCTAACCAGTCTAGCGCTAGGTCGGCTAGGTCGTGCTAGGTGGTCTGCACTTTTGCTGATGTACGTCATACTTATGTGGCATTACAAGTACTTGTATAATCGAGAAAACAAACATGCTAGCACAAGACCGCACGGGCGTCTTCCACATCTATCACCCGAGTAAATGGGATGATGCAGATTCATAGTAGTACTTTGTAACACGTTGCTTGACCAGGGACAGCACAAATTCCGAGCAACGTCAAGACAATAAGATGACAAAACTTCTGGGTTTGTACTGCTTGCCGTTAAGCAACCTGCGGCAGTTTTCTCACTGTCTGGTCATACCATTGCACCTACAGCCTGCAGGAATTCAGACATAATACCCGTACCAACAACAAAAAGGAAGAAATGAACCCGTCGCCGTCCCGCCAAAATCAATCCTCGACGCGCACAATGACCCACTTGCGCGTCAACAGATTGAAAACACTCCCAAAGATCAACGTAATCAACGTGCAGCTCAGAATGATGACGTTGTACGGCATCGAAAAGTCAGGCGTAGGGAGATCGACGAGGAGCGTCGACGTGTACATGCGCTTCGGGATGCTCACGGTCTGACCATCCCAAGACGCATTTCCACTCTTCGTAAGCATCGGTGCGCCATGGGAAAAGAGAACAGCGGGCGGGAGGTCCCAGCCTCTCATCGCGTCCGGGGGGTGCTCGGTGTATCTCAAGAACGTCTTGGAGAGTTCAACGGAGAGACGGAGCGTGCTCTTCGACGGGATTGTCAACTTCGCTTGCAGTGTTGATGGTCCGTGGTGGCCGTTGACGAGGCGGAGTGGTGGATGGTAGAGGATGTCGGACACGAGGTCGTCTATGGGCAAATGCGTGAGTGGAGCGACGCGCCAGAGAAATGGGAGGGTACATGCCTCGAGCGACGCCAGCGACGTCTGTTTTCATCGTGTGCATCCAGAGCGTCACGAGCGCGGGGAGGGTTTCTAGGTACCCGATTGTTATAGGTGCCTGATCGTTATTCGAGAAGGAGACGTGAAGAACGCCACGTGTCTGAGCAGATCCATACAGCGTGCGCTTGATTGAAAGAAGTGTTTGGGGAGCGAGAGGCGGGAGCGCTGTTGAAAGCGTTGAACGCGAGCCAAAAATCAACGCGAACAAGCACATACGGTAATTGAAAGTGTATTCTTCAGGCCAGGACATTCCAACGTCAAGAGGTGCATCTCACCAAGTCAATGTCAGTATTGACTCTTTATCCGAAAAAAAGGGATCCTTACGAGAGGTTAGACTATAAACGCTGACAGTGTCATTTCTAGACAGCGGTTCGGGTGAGAGCTCATATCCACGGATGTCTGGCGTGACAAGGTGTATCGTGCTCGAACTTGCAACGGGACATGACACATCAATGCTACGATCGAAGAGAGACTGGAACGACCAATCTGGCACATCAAAACTGCGGGTTAACTTCGGCCACTAATGTGGCAGCGTGTCTTACCTCGTCGTTTGCCCCCACTCAATCTCACGGGATTAAACACGGCCTGGACTCCCATACTTAACTCGACCCCATTGTCACTAGAACGCACGTGAACGCCTAGGCCATGCCAGTCAGCGTCGAACAAGCGTTGCGGGTTTAGCAGCTTGGCTAGGCCGGCACGTGACTTGCATGGCAGAAGCTTGAGGAATGGGGTAAGGTTCTCTGTGCACACGTGCTCCGAAGGTAAAGTAGCGTATCGTAGAGCATAGGGCATTGAAGTTTGGTCTGATGGCACAGACGACAGAGGAAAAGCAGAGGCTGGGGAGGAAGTACGTCGATCATCAAGGGAGCCAAGAGAGGCGCAAAAAAGGCCTGCTAGAGCATTGCGTAGACCTATCCACCGATCGTCGACGCTGACGAGGAAGAGAGGTTGAGGTTTGGGGTGTAATACCATCGCTCCGGGAGAAGGACTCACGACAGTGGACCACCATCTGGCATCCATGCCCAGAGCTCGGCGCCTGTGCCAACGCTGGGATGGTCAGGATATCCCCAACTATCATAATTCCACTTTCCGGCATTGAGAGAAAGATGGAGCTCGGTCACTGAGTATTCGCGCAGAATTTGACCGAGAGTAAGCGGAAAGAGGGTGTAATGCTGGGCTTAGGACAAGGTTGGACCCGGTCCGTTTAAGCGTAACATGGAAGAGCGAGCGACGTGTGCCCACCTGAGCTCTCCAAGTCGCGAGGATCTCGAGGTGCGGTGTCCCCGAGAAGGGTCCTGAACGTGAAAGCGGTCACCACCTTGCCGTCGGCGAGTGGTCGTATGGTGAGATCCTCGTAATATTGTTCCCGGTGTATGGCCAGTATCGCGTCCGATACGGCTAGGACGGTGAGCATGCTCATGAGGAATACCGACATAATTGTCCTTTGGGCCATGCTAGGCGTCCAACAAAAGCCGACTTGACAGTCGAGTTGGGCGAAAACAAACACTGACTCCCTGAAAAATCATCTCACGACAAAACGCTGATACTAGTCGCGCAAGTTTATTGCAAGGTTGAGGCACGACTTGAAAATCATGCTACTAGCGCAAACTTGTTCAAATGAGAGGGCGCTGTTTACTGTTCCCATCAACCAAACACGAGTTGTGTCGATTCATGTCTTGAATACCGTCATCCAAGGGTGTTCACGGAATCTCAGCTCCACTTGTTTCGATAGCCTGACTCAGGTGAGTGAAATCCAAGTTATGCAGATCCATATCACTCATGGCAACTTTCTAGTTGGTCAAAAACTTCTTCGAAAAGTCAACGGAGATTCAGACTGAAGACTACATCAAGTGTCATGTCGACGCTCGAGTCACACAACCCTCTGATGGTCCCAGAGTTGTTTTATGATATTCTGGATCGCTTTTATCCCGAAATTTATCCAATCGACGCCCGAGCACTGCTTGCCTTGGCCCAAACTCGTCAGGCATTTTCAGAACCTTCACTCGATCGTCTTTGGAAGAAACTATATTCGCTGAAACCGCTGATCTGCTGTTATACAAGAGCAGAAGATGTCGAGGACGCGGTAACTCTCTGCTCGCCACCCTTGACATATTATCTTATCAGACTGGGTTAGGTTCCCCCAACTTCCTCGCAACTCACCATCATTGATCGATACTCGCGTCGCATCCGGGAACTCACTATTTTTGACAGTGCTTCTGTGCGCTTTTTGCAATGCATGAGCATGCGAACTTCTTGCCTTTTTCCCAACTTGATGGTTCTCCGTTGGAATTCTCCTTATGTCGTTGGAATTCCTATCATTTACATCCAGCGACTGCTCAGTCCCACGCTCGTTTCCCTTGAAGCTACCTTGGCTGAAGGGGATGGGGCAACTCTGCTGTCATTCCTCGACAACTACCCTCTCCTATGTCGAAATTTGAGGTCTATTGAACTTCGATTCTCAGCTGAGACACTCTCCGAGACGACCACCCAAGCACTTTCCCGGGCGATCTGTCGTCAGGAAATCCTTGAGAACTTCGTTCTCCATGTGCCCATTGATGAATCTGCCCTGAAACATTTGTCCACGATGCCGACGCTCAAAGCGCTCTCCGTTACCCTTTCCGAGAGATCAAGACCACATAGAGTCGCTTTCCTTCCCACCGACCCCACATTTTGTGGTGCTGAGATTTTGGAGTTCTCGGTGTGGGATCTTCAACTTGTAACCACGCTCCTACGACCTCGTGACCAGATATTCCATACCTTTCGCCTGTACCACCATGGTCGGCAGACATCAGAGGCCGTCCTTTGCTTTTTGAATGTCCTTGCACCCCGTTCACGCGCAAGCCCCCTTCGGGAGGTCACCCTATCATTCTGGGATGCTTCCCATCCCATTCCAGCGGACCAAATGGCAGTTGAGGCTGTCCGATATCGTCTCTCTTACAAGACGCTCCAACCTCTCATGGTCCTCGGGTCCCTTCGCGAGCTCATGATCGAGTGGAGTGACCAGCTTTCTTTGGATGATGACGAGTTGGCCAACTTGGCTCGCAGCTGGCCCTCGCTTCAAGCCCTCTACATCTATTGTGGCCGCGGGGGGTATGCCCCGTTCTCAACCAAGTATGTAACCCTTCGAGGCTTGGTATGGCTCATCCACTCTTGCCCGGAGCTGCGCACGGTCGGTCTGCCCCTCGATGCGAGGCAAGTCCCGGTGATCAATGAAGCAGACGCTCGCGAGACGCACTTTGCGTGCCTCATTGTGCCAGAATCGCCAATCGACGAAGTGCTTCCGGTCGCAGAGTTTCTGTTCAAGTATCTTCCTTGCGTGACATCGCTGGACGCGAGGTTTCTGCGGCCACCAGGAACGGATGTTTCACAGATCATTGCGTACGAGCGTGCATGGCAGCAAGTCGAGAGGCATTTGGGGGTGTTGCATAACCCTTCTTTTGACGGTGCCGGATCTGATTCTGAAGGATCGGACGATTGAAAGTTAGGTTCATTTTCTTCGTTGACCACGGATAACAGGTTTTGAATTATCTTGCACTAGTCTAGTAAATAACATCCAGATACCGTGTTAGAATATGTATCTAGTCTTTATCTTGGAGCTTGGCAGTCTACCTCTTTCCACCTTGAAGGAGTCCTTGATCATAACTGTGTCCGCGAACCAATGGTAAGCAGCCCCAGTGACCGCCATCCGGATTAATATGGCAATGCCCCATGACACTTGCTGACATCTATAACACAATTAATGGCGTTTCATGATCAAAAATAACCAGCCTGTTTCAGACCTGTTGGGGGATCCGCTAGTTAAGTATCATTCACGACGGAATAAGGTGGAGCAAAGATGAATTTCAAACTTAGATTCCCTCCTACTTATAAAACACCTCAAAGCCTGTGGATGGTCACATTCAATGTTGGTAAGTAAGTGTGGGGTCATCCCTTTAGGTACGCGAGCATATGCTAGTTGACGTCGGCAGTATCATTGGCGCACATGATGACTTACCGCGGTCCGAGCCGCAGCGCTTAAGCGCTCACCCTGCTCCGAGGTATTTACTTAAGCAGGGATCAAGCTTTCAAGCCTAGATATTTGAATCCCCACTTGAGCAGCCGAGACTTTTCGACCTCGTCGTTTTCCCACCTGCTACGACCCAAACTTGCTCCTTGGATCAAATTTGATGGATGAAGAAAAAAAATCGACTGCGCAACTGTCTATCTCTGAAATCCCTCCTACGCCCTTGGCCACACCCGAGGAGGAGAGGCGACTCGTCCGCAAAATCGACTTGCGCATTTTACCGATCACGTGTCTTCTTTACCTCTGCGCTTGTGCGTTCAAATTTTGACTCTTGAGTGTGCCCAGCACAAGCCTGAGGCTGTCCTTGCCTTGGCCCAATTTGCCCTCGGCTCCCTTGCTGATTTGCCTGTGTTCATACGATAGATTTGGACAGAACCAACTTGGGAAATGCACGTCTGCAAGGACTTCCTCAAGAAACTCTCCATGGCGATCCGACCGGCGTCCTCTTCAATTGGGTGAACTCGGTGTTTTACTTTTCATACGTGAGTTTCATATTGTGCCGCTGTTGCGGTGTTCAAGCTGTTCAAGCAGTCGTTCTAAGAATCTACACAGATCCTTTGCCAAGTTCCTGCTACTATCCTATCCAAGCTCTTCCCACCGTCGTATTGGATGGCTGCAGCTGCCATCGGATGGGGGATCTGTTCCACTTTGGCGGTGGGTGTCGGGCTTCTAATCATGCGATGTTACGCTGACTATACTGACTTCTGGAATTGTATAGGCCTCTGCATTCAACTTCGGAGGTCTTGCTTGCAGCAGGCTTGGTCTTGGGGTCTTTGAAGCTGGATTCGGTCCAGCGATCCCTCTTTACTTTTGTATGTATCCAAGTCTTCATTCTGTCCCACTGTAACTTGTGCTCACTACTTTTCAACGAAACCAATAGCTTTCTTTTACACGAAAGCCGAGCTCGGGCTTCGCATGGGATACTGGTTCGGTTTTGCGGCCGCCGCGGGTGCTTTTGGAGGACTGATTGCGTTCGGCGTCCAACAAATCAATTATGGACCCCCTCTGAAGACCACAGGCGGGAGTGGTGGAGAGTCAGATTGGAGAATACTGTTCTTGATCGAGGTATCACGCGCACTCGTGCACGCTTGTCGTAGGAGCCAGCTGACTCGCATTTCCCTATCATATAGGGTATTCCTGCCATTTTGCTTGGTATCGTGACGCTGTTCCTCCTTCCCGATCGACCAGAATCCACGACAATTTTCACAAAAAGAGAGCGGGAAATTGCCTTAGAACGTAGCTCGAGGGGGGCTAAAGCTGATACCGGAGCAGTCGTGAACAAGGGTAAGAAAACTTCCTTTTTTTCTAGTCCTCTTAGAGATCTAATCCCGGATTGTAGCGCACATTTATGCAGCATTCGCCGACTGGCGTATTTACGCAGGTGGTGTGATCTACTTTGGTCTCAACTGTGCGCTGGCGAGTATTGCCGCATTCCTCCCCACGATTATTACTACCTTTGGATATAGTACGTGTCTCTCTTTTTCCGTCGGAGCCCTTGACCAACCTGTACAGCCAATGCACTTGCTCAACTGCTCACGGTCCCTCCCTATGCGGTCGCCGCTATCACCCTTTGCGGCGCTGCGTACTTCACGGATCGTTTCCAAACACGCGGTCTCGTCATCGCCAGCGCGTGTTTCCTCGGTGCATTCGGATACCTAATCGTGTTGGTCGTCCCGACCAACCCACATGCGAGGTACTTTGCCGTTTTTTGCATCACCAGTGGGACGTACACAGCCATCGGCATCACCATCGCATGGTACGCGCACAACCTCGGTTCCGAAACCAAACGGGCGACTGGTATACCTATGTTCATAGCGATCGGACAGTGTGGCTCAGTCCTGGGCACTCACCTTTACCCGACGACCGATGGGCCTCGGTATATGTGAGTGATGGGCAACATCTCCCTATTCGTTGGCGTTGTGTGTTAACTCCTGGGGGTTTATAGCCCCGGGTTTGCAACTACGTGCGCACTTAACGCGCTGGCTGGCGTCCTTGCCGTCATTCTCTATTTGTCTTACAAACACGACAACGCAACACGAAACTCGTTGCACGGATGTCCCGATCCGAACGCACCCGTCGACACGTCCGAGTCGGCTGATAAGGTGAGCTGTTGACGTTCCAAGGATATGACTGATGACTGACGGGGAGGGGTCGGCGTAGGCGCCCGGGTTTAGGTACATCCCGTGATGTCGAAGGGAAAACCAACGCAGGTGTTCAAAGCACTACGAGCGATAACGAGATACCCTTTTTTTCTGTATGTACTCCTGAGGATGTAAACTTTGATTTTGGGTGGGTTGCGAGCGACAAGGATCGTCCGTGATCATAATGGCTTGCCCAACAAATTTAAATCCTTTAGAGGTCACCCAAATCAGCTCATCTCCCTTTCTATGGGCGGAATAAAACTGATGTAGCTGTATCAATCTCGTCCGCAACCGATAGCAATGGGAGATTTTTCATTCCAGGGCCGCCGTCCACGGTCACGGCCGATCAGAGCCCCGAAAGTGATCTCGAGATCATGGCCTCGCAGACCGGTGTGTTACACGCACATATAGATATATCGGACACCCAAACGCACTCCACGGCGGAGTTCCCATTCCACGTCGTATCCTCTTTCACCGTCATCGTCTCATCTTGCTGACCTAACGATTTCCTATTGATTTATCGACGCGCTCAGCATCCATGCTTTCTGGCTGTTCAAAATAATTGCAGTCAATCTGATAAGGAACTATATAGAGCAGGTACACTTACATGGACGAGGTAGAGGGGGGGGGGGGGAAGAAGATCATGGAGATTCCAAAGAGTGATTCTCTTGCCTGCGACCGTCACAATCTTATAGTTCACTGAGATGTCCATGGACCGGACAACATCGCCATGCTCAAGGACAGGCCCAATTTTGTGGTGGGTCACAGTGTCCCAGAATGAGACTGATGAGGCAGCGGAGCATGCAACAAATCTGCCATTGGGTGCCAAAGCGATGCACCCGCGGTCCACATCGTTGGTGTGAATGGACCATTCGGAGAGTGACCTCCCGGTGTATACATCGAGACAGTGGACGTTTCCGTCAAAGGACAACGCAAATAGTTGCTTGCTATTGAGAGCCCAGGCGAGGGATGTGTTCAGAGGAGAGCTGACCTGGATTGGAAAGTCTGCGAGGAGATGGCCGTCCTGACTGTCATAGATGCGCACAGAATTGCGCCACCAGGTGGCGGTTGCGACGAGACGCCCGTCGGGTGAAAATTTCATGGCAGCGACTGCATAGTAGTCGTGTCGCCATGGGCCTAGCAGTCTCTGGCCAGTCGAGAGCGAAAAGACGCCAGCTGTCCCTGTGTTGGAGCCAGATGCGATTCTTGTCCCGTCTGGCGACACGTCCACTGAATACTGTCCCTGGTAGCCTCCAAATCTGAGCACATTTTCGTGGGTCTTCGCATTCCATACCCCCGCGTATGTGTCCGTCCCGGCCACGATCCATTTGCCATCCTGTGATACCGCGATGTCAAAGATATCATCCCCTGGGCGGCCTGGCGCATTCATTTGTGTCCCCGCCTCCTTACCATCCTCCACTTTCCAACACCGAATGAATTTGTCTGTCCCACCGCTTACGATGTGTTGTCCATCAACGAGGAATGCAACTGAATATATCGCATCCTGGCAGTCGAATTCGATCAATTTTCCTTTGTTTTGCAAAGTGTCAGTGGAAGAGCCGTGTTCATCCGATCCTTCACTTACTATTTTTTGGTTCTGGGTGTAATTCGGAAACCATTAGGTGGGGTATTAGAGTGAGAGCAACAAGGTCGCAGAGACCCTTTCTCACTCGGCATTGCCTTCATGCGGAGCACCTTCCTTTTTTCATCAGTGATTGATTGGGAAAACACATGCTCGGAACACAGCAGGTATGTTAAACTAGGTAGCGTTTGGGATGGCGCTTTAATCCAAGACCACAGATGCGTACATATCGTTTGTCGTGAAGGCAGGGAGAGAGTTGGCAACCACTGAACCGATCTTGTGGAAGGTATTTAGCCCAACTTTGTTCGCGATCACCCAACGCTTGGCACCTTGCGAACCCGCCGTTACATCCAAGATCCAGCATTGTTTCGAGTCCGCAGGCTTCACATCGTGTATCAAGCCTAGGAACACGTATGTGCCGTCGGCCCCAGAGTAACTTGGACCAGGTTGCGCTGCGAATACTGATCTATGCCACCCAGCTATATCACCGGCATAAAGCAACTTCTGTCTGAAGTCCATCTCTTCCACTATAAAGAAACAGGCAACGAGCGACGGCGCATGAAGAGCTTGCTTGAGTTTTGTTTGAGCATCCTTGACACCTCCTTGCGACACCGTGTCAGAGACGGCAAGTCCGGCCTGAAGCATCTGCAAGATCGGCTGAGCGTCAAAGCCCCGTGCAACCAGTGTCCAAGCGCATGCGATCATTTTATTCAGCTCCCCAGTCCCATCCCCGATGCTCGCGCTGACCCCGTTAACCCGTCCCACCACCCTTACAGTCAACTCCACTCCAGCTTCCGTCACCGTCACCCTTCTCCGATTATGTTGGTTGCATATATCACGGACTTCGCGACCCATGTTGGTCATTAACCGGGGAATCCAGTTTGTGCCCTCTGGTGCATTAGCAACCATGGAGTCGTAAAGCAATGGCCATACTCTCCCCTCTGTCACGGCCTTCACTATCGTTCGTTTCCATAGTCGTTCAAGCCGTGCAAATTGATGGGAAGGGGAGGTGTGTGCAGGAAGTTGATCTGAGGGCGTGCTGGCGGATGTGGCACCGTCGGATGAGATGTTTTCTGTAGTGAGAGAGTCGGTGTTGGGCTCGCGTAGCGTCGATAGCTTGTCGTCATCTTTGAGTAGTCCGTAGACTCCCAACATTCGATCAACGGTGAAAGCGCATTGCTTCTCGGTAACGGCAAAAACAGCAGGGAGAAGGTCAAGGTAGCCGTCCCTTTGAAACTTTGTCCTCAGGCTCCAACTAGTTCTGAGATCCCTCCATGGTTTAGCTTTGATGCCCTTCTGTCCCACGTCCACAAATTCATAAGTCCTTCCTCCCTCAGGCCTCTCCAGGATACCGTTTCTCAGGATGGTGTAATACCACCCGAGGCAGCGCTCCAGTTTGTCGAGGGAAAACTCCCGGCCATCCAGGAGAACGTGCTTTCTTGGGAGGAGTAGTTCCTGATACGTCCAAACTCTCCAGAACCAGAAATCGTCGGCCACTCTTTCTAGCATGCCAATAGCATCCCATATCTGCCTTGCATTATCCTTGACCACCGAGGGGCTTGAATCAACGAACCTGGAGAAGATCTCCATGACGCATGCATATGCGGAGCAGAAAATCCTGTAGTACTGAGGAACCACAAGACAAGCGGTTGCCTCCCGATAATATTGGTTCATCTTTGGAATTTCCTCCTCCTTCTCGATCTCCGCCTCTGAAGTCTTGGACTGGTTGATGCATATGATGTCTGCCCAGATCCACTTGACATGTTGTTCCTTGCAAAAATCAAGGATGGCATCCCATTTCCTCTTCTCAGATATGGG
>JBBPSB010000831.1:0-10611 GCA_038093375.1 Xerocomus brunneocitrinus
CCTGACGCCTGTTTTGGTCCCTGCGGCATTCGCGGGGCACAAGGAGAGGGTGGAGGTAACAAAAATGCCCTCGTGCCCATCCCGGTTTGTGTCTGGGGCGTACGGTTGGCCAGGCTCGGCGACGCGAACAACAGTTGTCTATCGGCACGCAAGCTCCTGGGCGTGCGATGGTCGCTATCATTGCGTCGCGGTGTTTGGGGCGTCTGCAACGTGCTCTTCCAGGGTGACGTTTTCGCGCCTACCGCACGGCGAAGCGCAGTGGGCGAGCATGGCGTGAACCTAGTTCTGGTCTGGGATCGCGTGACACTAGGAGTGCTGGGGGTGAACAATGACATTGGGTCTTGACCGGACGGCGTGAATAGCGAGCAAGAGCCAGACTTGCTCGGCGTATGATGCGACCCAGACCCCGAAAAGGAGATCGGTTTCCTTGGTGGCGTGCTCGGGACCGTAGGAGGCACGGGTTGGCGGTGCGATCGAGGCGGTGAGGACGCGATGGGCTCCACCGCATCAGAGGCAAACACGGGAAGAGTGGGTGGAGATTGTGGTACAGGAGCGTTCCATGCAGCACTCGACGGTAATGGAAGCAGCGTTCGTCGGTTTGTATCATCCGCAGCGGTCTCGTCTTCTTCGTCAGAGGAAACTTTGGATGGGTGATCTGTACGATGGAATTGTTTGCGTTTCGCCCTTGCGGCTTCGCGTCGCCTTAGTGATACTTGGGCTTTCTTGGCTTCTTGCTCTGCCCTCTGGCGGGCGAGTACTTCCTCAGAAAGCCGCGGAAGCATTGCGGTACTAGTACGAGCCCACGCAGGCACAACGAATTTTTTGAAGGGATTTTTCATTTCAGTTGTTGAAGTAGACGTAGATGAACCCATAGAGGTCGTGGATGACGAGGCGGGGTTGGAGATAACCGTGCCAGGCACGACACCAGACAGAGAAGTCGAGGCAGGGGGTTGCAATGCAGAAAACATTGAATCGGATCTAAACAGAGGCCGGGGAGGGGATGATTGGGCATATTTTGATGTTGACCTAAAGTCGGCAGGTCGCGGTGGAGCCGCATGCGACAATGCATTCGTAGATACCTCTGTTCCTGAAAACGCAGAATGCCGTGAGTGCAAGGACGATGCGAAAACCCGAAAATGTAACCCGTACCCAACTTACGTCCCGAGGATGACTGTTTTCGAGCCTTCAAGCTTTTGCGCGCTTCATGTTCTGCCATGAACTCGGTAAGAGTACGTCTCCGCTTCAGTGAGGATGCGTCCGACGTGATGCCATGGTCCGCCCTTGACTTCGAAATAAGTGTAGTTGACTGTTTCTCGGTGGTCAAAAGAGCCGCGTGTTCATGCATCGAGAGACCCGAAGAACTGCTGGACCGTGACTTTGATGTTGCTATGCCCCGCATGGAGCCCAGCATTGAAGGCAGTCGCATAGAAGGGGACGACATCGGCATTGCTCCACCTGTCGGCGAAGATTGGGCTCGGTTTTTCGAGGTCACGGCTCTCCTTGAGCTGGATGTGCGCGCCACAGACGGTGATGGCGAGGGAGGGGACAATGGCGTGGACCAGTGTGCCTGGCAATATTCATCCAGTTTTCGTTTGCGTGTTCGGGACGGGGTGGGGGTCGTTGGCATATCCGGGGGATGGTCACCCTTTCCCACCCAACCCGAAAAGTTGTGCTTCGGTGTCTCCGAGTCTGTCAATTTTGATTCAGGCGCGTCGGTCGGCGTTGATGTCTGGGACGACACTGGTGTGTTCTCCTGTACAGAGGGCGGCGTGCTTGCAGGCAAAGGAGAGAAATCCATACCCTCGCTGCTAGGCATAGGAGATTCTTGATTCACTGTAAATGGAGATGCATCATGTTCACTAGTTGCTGGCTGCCTAGTGCTCGCCTTGCGGAATATGGTAGTGTCAATGGTCGAAGAGTCGAGGATAACGATATCCGAGTCGCCATCGTCATGCTCATCGCCTGCATTGTTACCCCCATGCACGTCTTGGGGGGCCGTCTCTCCGATGTTTGCGGGCAGCCCCTCACCCCTCACTGGGAGCTGTAGGAAATGAGGGTTGGCAACAAGCAGCCCCTGAAGCACTGATATAAGAGCTGCTTGCTGCTCGGGAGTCGTGTTCCCTGTTGACGTTCCAGCAGCAGACGAGATTGCGGATAGTAATCCCACCAGCGGGTTATGCGTCGGATGCGGTTGTGATTGCGCTTGGCGATAAAGTTCTGCATGTGATTGGTTTTGGCTATGAGTCGTCAGGCCTTCACGCCTCAGGTGCGATGGCTGGTTCGAGACAGAGACACCAGTTACATCACCTTCCCGGCCCGATGTCCCGATATTGCGCGTCAAGGGTGCGCAAATAAATGGCGAGCATGTAGGGGGAGGTCGTGGAGGTCTGGGTTTGGTCTTCTGCTTGGGTTCAGACTGACTGTGTACTGCATTAGAGGAACTGGACCCTGTGTCAGTATTTCTGTTAACGGCTATGCGCTGTTTACACAAAGATTTGCATTACCGTGAGGCGAAGATGCACGGGCTTGCGCTTTCACCTTTGACTTTGAGGAAGTGGACCCCTCTGGACGACCGCGAGCACGCCGTGGGGGGCCTATGTAGACTTCTGGAAAGTCGGCTGAACGGGTCAAAGTTTGCTGCTGATCAAGCTGCGGGTGAGAATTAAATGACCAGCTCATTCCAGCAGCTTGAAGTGGATGAAGAGCCTGGTGAGGGAGCTGAGATGTGACGAGTGTAGGCATCGAGCCCAGCGGAGGATAAGAGTGTAACATAGGTTTTGGCATGCGTTTAGTCTGCGACGAGAAAGAAATGCTATTAGCGACCATGAAACAAGACAGACCGGCGACACCTGAAGCATATTACCTCTCGAAGTGCACAAATAACTTCAAGCGCCGGTGAGGCATTCGGGACAATCGTACCCGTGACAAAGACATTCACCGAACCGCTTGACTCGAGAGCCAAGGACATAAGTCCAAGGGCAACCGCTACGCCACGGGGTGAACTAGTATTGTGGGGAGCCTGCGCCAGACCTGTAGGTAGAGGCTGCGCTTCTAGAGGATCGAGGAAGTAGAGAGAGAAATCTCGTGTGGGGTCCTGCAGAAGTTCTGGGCTATCTTGGGTGAGAAACATCCTGGTGAAAAGGCGACACTAGGATGGGTACTCACCTAGAATCACATACTACAGCAAGGCACGCTTTAAGTGGGGCTCGTGCATAGGTAGGTTCATTCGTAGCCGGCTGTGGTGTGGCTTCATTGCATGCGATAACTGGAACTTGAAATGATGACTTGGCCAGAATATATTGTGGATTGTTGTTGACCGTGTACAATACCCGAACTGCTCGACAACCGCTAGAGTCAACAAAAGTCGGAATATCGATCCCAGAGCTGAAACTCACGGAAAACCTGTAACGTTCTGGCTTCCATTCAGATACCCAGAGTCAAGTTAAATTTAGGCCAAAGTATCTGACGATTTGAGTTTGGCTTGGAGGAGGTATACGGAAAACCTGATCAACGCTTGGAACATGTCTGATACGCGTCATGTCACACGCGTGACACGACGCGTCTCATCATTAAATATTGGAGCATATACTACTAGGGCACCGCAGGATCGCCCACTAATCTCCTTCAATGCCTGTGGATTAGTGTAAATTACTCCGCCGTGAAGACTACCAGAAACTCTCATTCTAGGGGACGGTAGGTTACAATGGGATCCACGAAGCAACCGCACAGCAAGCAGCACACATGCCGAGTAAACATATGAGCGATATAGCAATCTATAAATTCCAAAAAGTAGTACGTCCTTCAATCAAGTCGAATCGTTAGATTTATTTTTAGTAGAGGCGGGTAACTGCAGTCTCTCTAAACACAGTTTTGCAACAGTCTCGCCGTTCAGCGGTATGCTGTTCCCTTGAAATCCTTCCGGGTAATTGACTGGTGGCACTTCGGGGTTCGTGAATGTCCTACAAGTCCCGAAAACCGCGCGTCACACACAATGGTTATGTCATCAGAAAGGTGAACGAAGGACAAGACGCTGATACGCACTTGTCGTTCCAGACCCCATAGTGAGCCATCCCTAGGGCCCGCGCAGTATATTCGTAATCGTGTGCAAACCCACCAGGATAAAAGAATTCGATCACCGTCGACTTTGGGGTAGGTTTCATCCACACGAGCGCCGTCAGCCCGTTTCCGTGCAGGCCCATCATGATCTGCCAGTACATTTCCACAGAATCGGACCAACGAGCAGATCAACATAGTCAGACATCTCTTGGCTATTTCTCCAATGTTGTGACACTCACCGTCGTCCGCGCAGCTAGCTTGAGTTGTTCTGCATGCGAGAGCTTGTCCATGCTCACGACGTTCACCTCGACTCCATACTGATCACGCAGCTTGTACAACTCTTTGACGAGTTTCTCGTGGTCCTTCTGGATCAGCTTACGGCGAACCCATTCCTGGCGCGAGATGTACGTGATGACCGGTGTTGATCCATAGTCCAGGTCTTCGTCCAGCCCAGTGAATTTCGTGACCGCACCCCTGATAACGCTCCACCAGTGTGCGCTCCCTGGGAGTGCAAAGGCCTCGGAGGCAAATCGTCCCGTACGCAGAAAGTCGATACCCTTCATCACCGCTGAGCGATCGGAGAAAATGACACGATCTAGAATCATGGGCCGCCCAATCTCCGCCCGGTCCTGCCAATCTGCAGAGTATTCCACAGTGGCAGAAGGAAAGGAACTACGGAGCACCCATTCATTCATCGAGGCATAGTCTCTCCAGTGGTCAGCGTCAGCATGGGAGAACCAGATATGACGCAGTGCGGGGAGCGAAGATAATCCATCGGCAGAGATGGAAGGGTCTAATGAAGAATACGTCCGCCAGAACCCGAAGAAGAGCTCTGCAGACCAATGATAGTAATGCGTGATGCTAAGAAAATGTAGTGATTCAATAGTCTCACGCAAGTTGTAATGAACTTACAATTGTGGATGATCGTTAACAATCCACTAATACGACTGTTAGGAGGGGTACCGACTGTCGGCAACAACGACGTACCGTGGTTCCGTCCACGAGATCTACACTGGTGCCAAACAGTTCTTGCGCCTCGCCCGTCGTGATAACACGGAGTTCGCGATCAGTTGGCAAACGAGCTGCGACAGCGTCAGCACCATTTGCTATCTTGATACCCGTTGAAATGATGGTTTCGCGATCTGGGATGGATGTTGGGTCGTCCGTGACGACAAAGACGGTCCCATTCAGCAAAAACAGATTGTCAAATATCGTCCACCCTTGAATGCAGGCGTTGGTCACAGTAAATTGGGTTGACGAATGGGACACGTACCAGGGACATGGGAAACGACGGTCGTTGATGGCGGCGCTTGCTGGGAGGTCCATGTGACCCGCGTGCGCCAATGTTCTGAATTGGCGGATGGGATCTGGACGTCCTGCAGAGCAAAGTCGAATTTAGAGTCGTACTTCTGGAGAGCATCTTCGGGAACTACGCTTGAAGTCTGCGACTTTTGAACGCCAGTACCAGTTTTAGACAAGGATAGCAATGCAAGGAGGAGGAGAGCGAGCAAAAGGCATTCACGTCTCGTTAGATCTGAGGGCGTGAATTTGAGCATCTGACATGAAAAACACAATGAATGAGTAGTGAAAATGAACGCAGTAGTACGCTTGTCTTCACTGAAACTTGAGACGAACTTTCAGAAGTTGCCCGGGATTTGGTGGCTGTGCCATTCGTGAGTGTCACCGAAGTGGCTGTGACCTGGTAAAAGGCTTATGGGTCTCGCAGGCCGAAAACAAAAGCAGCGCATCCCCGCAGACCCACGAAATCTGAGCTGGGCTGATGGTGAGTCCGCGTCTACTATCTCTACGATACCCTCACTCCGTTCGTTCGATAGACGCCTCTCGTTTCGGGCTCTCTTATCTCTCCAAGTTTGGATGGGATGCCTCACAGGGCCTCGGAGCCTCAGGCGAGGGAATGAAGACGCACATCAAGGCGCAGCAAAAACTTGATTTGATGGGCGTTGGCGCGCAACACCAACGAGATCCAAACGGTATTGCGTGGAAGCAAAACAAGGATTTTGAGGCGTTGTTGAAGAGGTTGAATGAAAGTGTCAATCAGGACCAGGATGTTACAGAGGATGACGCGACCGAGCTCGAGATAGAGATCGGTGGCAAGACGTCCGTAGGCGCCCAGAAAGTCGAGGAAAAATCGAGAGACGATGACTCTCTGACAACTGTAAAGAAACGGAAACACAGAGACGGTGCCCATCTAGATTCCGAAGAGAATACGAGGAAGAAACGGAAGAAGGAGAAAAAGAACAGACACCAAAAAATTGATTCTGATATCTCTTCCGATCCCGCCGTCAATTCCAACCCTGTCTCTGCGTCGACACAGTCTTCGTCGGGTTCCCATTCTGCCCCGATATCCAAACCCCGTCCAATGGCGTAAGTCCCAATATGCGTTAGATATACTATTCTGAGTCGCTTTTTGATAGTCATCGTGCCCGCATCCGGGCCGCGAAACGTATCGCAGACAAATCTGCATCAGCCATCTCAGAGATTCTTGGAATTGCACCCTCTTCATCTGTGTCCACATCGACATCGACCCCTGCCCCCACCTCACCGCCCTCGGCCACCCCTGATCCCCAACCCAGTGCGCTCTCGCTTGATAACCTGACGACATCAGCAAAGAGCGTCGCGGATTACTTCAAGGAAAAACTTCTTACTCGCTCTTCCACTTCTTCTGCGCTGCCGTCGACACCGCAGGCACTCTCAGGTTCTGCCACACCCGGTCTCGGCGCCACAAGGTTGGGAACCGGATCGTCGCACACTTTCCCGTCAGAAGAGGATGAGCCACAGCGGAAAGGCATAGGCAGCCAGGTTCCCACCGTCCCTCCATTTTTCCAGATGTCTAGACCTGGATCGGTATTCGGGAATGGCGGCGACAATGCCCATAGCGAGGACACAGCAACGGAAAAAATGCGCCGAAAGGCGGAGCGCAAAGCTGAGAAACGGAAACGCTGGGGAGCTGAGGCTCATCAGCCTATATCCGAAGGTTCTGTAAAGCAAGTGGAAGAAGGCCACACCGAAAGTATTGAGAAGACGTCCAAGGAGAAGAAAAAGAAAAGGGGTCAGGAACAAAACCAACAGGCGCATGCCGACGGCGAGGGTATCACCAAGAAGGATCACAAGGACAATACCCCCAGTGGACCCTCGCTGAAGTCGGAGAAAAAATCCAAAAAGTGATGCCAAACGAAATGTTTGTGAGCACACCCGATCCAGCTCGCTAGACCAGACATGACGAAAGTAAAACTAAGCAACGCTGCTATTCCATGTACATACCCGCACGTATTTTATTGCAAATAGATTCCTTGGTGCGCAAATGGGACCCAACACACAAGCTCGCAAGCTAGCATGATGAACGGAACTCGTTCCAGTGGTTCTGCGTTTTCCAATAGATCACTGGGTGTCAACTAATACGCGCGCATGCAAAGATTAGATGTCATAAACTCGACTTTGTGCGAGTCTCTTTCCTCTCTTCCCCCTCCTTCTGAGATGCACCCACCTTACAGAATCGATTTTAAATCGGTTGACTGGTCCGCGCACGAACCGCATATTGATGCGAACTCCACGACGTGCCCAGGGCTCAGGATCCTACTAACTAGTGTCGAGTCATCACTTTCGTCTCACTTTACGAACTCTTCATTGTTTACCTTGCCGCCCAAGTTCAAATGCATTTTATTTCTTCCGTACTCAAGATGCATAAAGTTCTGCGGCTCGCCATTGACCAGGCCCTTGGATTCCTCGACCTTGCTCACGTACCCTACTCTTCGCGAGACCTCTAATCGAAAGCCAATGCCGAGTGCGGCCAAAAGAAAAACGTGATGGCAATATTATCATCAATCGGTGTAGGCTGTACATGTCCATTATAATAAACGGCTTGATAAAAATCGATAAAAATCGTCCGAGGCAAAAATTCAACCCCAAGCATTACTCCTCGATATCCAAATCCGTCTCCATCTCAAACACTTTTGTACCATTGCGCATTGGCCCTGCCGGGCTTTCGCAATGCAAACGCAGCGCATTCACAACTTCCGGGAATACGTCCTTGTCGATGTCTTTTCCCCATAGTACGTCCAAATGCTCATACCCATCTAATGTTCTCACTCTGGTACAGCGCGTTGGCAAAACGCCGACCATTGCTTCGATATCCACGAGGCTATCCCTGTTGCCGTGCAGCAACAGAATTGGCGTCTCGATATTCCGGGTAGGAAACCGCACGGGGCGGTAAGTTTTTCCCGAATTTGGAGACGTGCCAAAGAGGGGAATATCGTCGTCAAACATCTGAAAGGCAGACTCGCGCATGATCTGGAACCAGTGCACGACAGACTTGACAGACGCGTACGAGTACAAGTGAGTGTAGGCTGCCATCTTTTGGGAGGTGGTGATATTGTGACTGTCCCAGGAGAATAGGAAACTGAGTGCAGTATCGATGATAGCGGTGAAGATCGGTGGGTAGATGATCTGTTGCCAGATCGCGACTGAGGACAGGATCGATTTTCGCCCAAAGAAAAGGTATATCGACGTCGGACTGCGGAAGAAATAACGAGACGAGTGATGATCAACGAAAATGGTGCAGCAAGGTAGAGGGCAAATAACTTACGAGGCTTTCATGAGTGCGTCTACTACGGGGCTAGCCAATCCTGCAGGGCTTATTGCCGGCGCGAGTGCAACGAGCACATTCACCTTTTCGTTCAACTGTGGGTTGATACTCAACGCGGCGAATGCTTGCGCAGTGCCTTGGCTAAACCCGACGTAACCGAGGCTCCCTACACCGGTGCGAGCGAGGATATATTCAATCGAGTCGGGAATATCATGCCAAGCAAACTCGTCTAGGCTGTAGTTCCAGAATTTGGAGGAACTTGGCTTGTGGTGGATGGATTTTTTAGAGTACTTGTTGCCGCGGTTGTTCCCAAGCCAAACATCAAAACCTGCAGGCGCATCCAAGGTCAGCACCTACCACATCATCAAAGACGCCTCAACACATACCTTGCTCCGCAAGCACGAAGGGCAAGCAACGGGCTTCGTCCGTCAGACAGACCCACGCCTCGCTGTTCATGAGTAACCCATGGTGGAGATAGACCACTGGCTTCATCGTATCTGATTCCGAGTGACGACAAACGGCAGGTTCATCTTTACGCTTGGGAATGCGGTGCAGTGTCAAAAGATAGCCATCCTTGGTTAGCACAACATGCTCCTCGTACACATATCCATAGAGCGCACACAGCTCCCCAAAATCTTTCGCAGCACGAATAGCAGAGACAAAGGCTTGCTCTGCATTCGCTTTGCCAGGAGCGCCCGCAAACCGGTCAAAGAGGACTTGAGAGCGATTATAAAACCAGACAACGACAGGTTTCGGGAGGAGCAGTACGGCGAAGCGGAGGAGAGTCTCCACTCCAAGAATGGAGAAGCCAATGAGAAGGGCGAGGTATTCCTTGAATGAAAGCCGTCCAATGAGTGGAAAGTGAGCCATAATTCCGCCAAGTTCTGTCGCAGTCGCAGTCTCAGGTAACAAGGGTTACGTAAGCGATGGCCTAAGCTGCGTCCTATTGACCCAGCACGAATAAAATTAAAGGTTACGTTGCACTTCCACCCATTTGCATCTGCGCCCTTCCATGTTCATCCCGTCTGATCACGCTACATACAACCGTTCGCGATAACCCGTGTGACGTGACTTTGGACAATTTGGCAAAAGCTGTGTCGCCACAAGTGGCCTAACTTGTGAGGAAAAAGAAGCCTTCACAAGGTACTTACATAGGGTTTGTTCTTGCCACAGGATGGAGTTGGGAAGCCTGAGAGAACACTGCTAGCTTGTGGAATTGCAACATGCAGATCTAAGGAACGGATGACCAATCGCGCGCTGCACCGCTTGTAAAAATTTCGAACTACGGATGGCGAACGGATGGGCGAACGGATCGGAAAACGGGTTGGGTAGATAAGTGTGATGGTGAGTGGGTGGGCAAGTGGACTGAGAAACAGGTTGGGTTCCTCATCAGCTCCAGACCCTGCTCCAGTTTCTCGTGACGGATGCGTCCAGCGTTATCCATGTTTCTTACATATTGGACCACCTTTCACCATCCTCTCTTGCCCCATCCCCAAGACATCGGATAGGCGTGGTTGCAGTTAGGCCAGCGCGAGCCATCGAGTGGGGTGCGGTTTGGGATGGGCACCAAGCAGGTTACTGAGCGAGCACCGAGTGAGGTGCGACGGACACACGGAGGGAATCGGCCAATACAACTTATACAAGTTGTATTGGTCAATCCTCATTGTGACAAGGATAGGTTTGGACGTCGGACCTGCCAGAGGGAGTGGTGGGTGGGTGCGAAAACGAGGAGCAGGCGAGGCGCTCAATGCGAGGCTGCCAGCTCACTGGCAAGGACGACTCGATGGCGGCTAAGAAGACCAATTTCCCCAGAAGCGCGCCGTAGGAAGTCACGTGTCGCCATAGCGAACCGGCAGATTGGTCATGCGCAGGGGTTGGGGCGAGCCGGTGGCGAGCCGAGAAGCTCCCAAGGGGTTGCCGGTCGGAGTGAGAATGTCGCCCAAAAATGGTAG
>JBBPSB010000832.1:0-10603 GCA_038093375.1 Xerocomus brunneocitrinus
CAGGGTTGGGATGAAATTTCCTTAGATTAGCTTTGTTTTAGTTGCTTCGAAATATAATTGCCTTGTCTATCATATGATACCCATGGGTACACCCACCAAGGGTATAGACCCATGTACCCATACAAGTACCCTTTGTATGGGTATGTACCCATGGTCATGGGTATGGGTATGGTGTGGGTATGGGTGTGGGTAAGGGCTCAGATACCCATGGGTTTACCCACGCAGTACTCTACTCCCTAGCAGCTTTCACCTTTTTTTCCAAGTGAACGAGCTGCGAAAAACAGTTATATCGATTAACAATCAGTGCTTCGGACGACGTACCCATTCGGATCATTTTCATGAAGTTGGAGTCATTCATTTGAAAATCTAGCAACTCTTGGCGATGGGGACCCGACATCCCACGGGCCGATCCCGACACGATATTAAGTGTGGACCAGAGTGTTTCAATTATTTCTCCGTCTATCTAACCAGATCCAGGAATAAATAAGGGGGAATACCTGGCGTAGCATTCGGGACGATGTCCGTGAACATGCCAGATCCCGATTCCTGGAATAATTTCCATGTCATTCCGAAGGGTAATATGGGCACTATTACCGATCCGAGATCTGAGCTTCTTCATATACAAGCAGTTGATGTCATAAAAACTGATGACCCAATTGATATTCCCCATGTTGAACCCCAGGGCATTTGTGAATGAATAATCCATGTTGACCTGTCTGCATTACATATATTTAGAGAGCCTTCCCCATTGATATCATCGGGAAGCATCCCACCTTTCTCCCTTTTGAAAATCAACCACTGTATGAGGAATAAAACATCCATGCCGAGCACAAGCAGTGGCCCTGATCCCGGTCGATTCCAAATGGCCACGACTGCTGTTGGCCTGGTTCACGGCCCGATGGTTGTTGCAGGTCGACCGCTAGTGCGTTTGATCAACTAACCCAAACATGTGTCACTTTGAGTATCACTTGCCTCTGATGGGTGAACAGTAGACTTGAGATGCTGTTGATAATCGGATCGGCCGACTGTGTATCCTAAACCATCCATTAACCACTGAACCTGGTCATCAGGACATTTATCGTGTAAATGTTTGGCCTTGAAGTTGCCGTCCATGACGACCATTCTAGTATACTTCCAGCTACGGTAAGGGTGAATGAAATTAACCAATATTTCAAGAGCCTGTTGACCACTTACTCAGACAATTCCTCTTCGGATGGATTGGTGTTGACTCCGGGTTGTGGACAGGTTGGACAAAATAGAACCAATTCCCCACTCTTCGGACGTCTAGACCGATGACCGAAGCCATTCCACTTCATGAGCTTCAACAGCCTCCATTGGCGGGCCACTCGGAGCAATTCCCAATACCTATTCTACTCGATTTCAGTGTCACATACGAAAGCATATCGGTCAACCTACTGGGACCAGATGTGGGAAGGTATTCGATGTGATCCTCTGTAGCTTACTGTAGTAGTTCATCGCAGAGGTTCCACACTCTAGATTGTCCCGAACAAAATCATCCAAGACACCGAAAGTGAACACTGTCCGAGTGTTTTGCATTGATGCGGGGAAGAGTTTGAATTTGAATAATTGAAGATGGCACGGATCGGACCCATTACAAGTACAGTAGTTGACATTGATGAAATGGACTCCAGTCACATCAATGACAGTGAGGTGATCGGATCCCGTAAGTGGCCGAATACGGGGGTATGTCGTCGTTGTCCATGTCTTCCCATTCATTTTCATCCTTGGTCCAGGGATCGGATGGTCCGAATGGGTCATGCCTCGCAGTTTGATTATGCTCGGTCGGACAAGGACTGCCTCCATGTCCGAGAAACAGTTCATAACCAGTCTGGGGTACATTCAGGATACCAATCGAGTCCTATTACATGTATCACTTACCAATCCCAGTGATGACTCTTCGAAATGGGTTCCTGTCCATTGCTCAACTCTGTGAAAAGGGAGCTTTAGGTGCAGCCTCCGTACACAGTGTGTGCAATAGACTGGCTGTGTGAAGCAATCGGAGCACCTGTATACACCATCTCCACCGCAAAGTATGCAAACCCTCGGGTCCGGAGGAGCTTCCATATCAAGGAGTGTATGAATAAATTCTTCTTTATGTTTGACCCACTCCCGCATGTAGTCATTTGTTGACTGTTAAAAGATACAATGAGAGACACATTCTTACGAAATAAGAGTACATACATTCTTAAGGGGGAGTCTCAATGGCTTGAGGTCCTCCAGGTCAATCTCGGGATCAACATAGATTGACTTTTCATCCAGGTATGATCGGGAGGATTGAATTCTTGAAGACTGATGTAGAGGGGCACTACTTTGCCTGGAACCTTTTGGTGTTCCAATTGATGGCACTCTCACCAACCCGATCTTTTCACCTCTAGCGGTCTTTTTTATTTCCCAAGTGACTTGAGTGACGGCCCGAGGAGCTATTTTCCTCTTGCGCATGTTCTTTGCGATGTCTTAATGCACAAAGGGACAGATTCAGTCTACTATTCACATCGAGTTGTATTCGATGCCATTCCATTGCCGTGCCTAATCATGCAATTGACACACCCGAAAAAGTACGGCATTTAAGGCAGCTCGGGTCGGGTACGCCACAGGGAAGAGTTCGGGTAGTTACCGATGTCTATATTGACGTCGGGTGATTGGGTACCGAAGGTGTCAAATCTAAATGGGGCTTCGGTAAAGCATTTGAAGCCCCGTGATGAAATCTGTCATGTCCTGCCAAAGCATTACCCGACGTGCCAGCGTTGAGACACAGGATTGAGGCATTGAGGTGTGAAGAATATAGTCCTTGAAACCATCAGACCAATAAAGGCCACCATCCAGTTTCCCTCTGTCCTATGCCATCCAATGCAGCTGCAACAACTTCATATGTGCGACCAATCCAGTCCGAAGCTGATGTAGAAAATCTCGAGACCGAAATTGCGCAGGTCTCCGGTGGTGAAGAAATTGAAGACGCGACCAGTGCACTTCCAGCAGAGGTGCTAGCACTCCTGGAAGCCAGATGGCCGCAATGGAAGCATGCTAAAGGGAACAAACGAAGAGCAATCTGGAAGGCCTTGAAGCAGGAATTGAGAGCGCTAGGGTGCCATAAAGGAATTAAAGGAGAGGCATGGAAGATGAAGGCAAATGTGAGTGAATTGCATCTTCGGAATGAGAATGACACTCATTCAGGTAGGCATATCAATCATGGCTTCAAAACAAGGGGCGAATCAGAGCACATCGGAAGGGATTTCACCTTGGTCGGAAATGGACCACTAGGAGAGTACTGGAAGAGCAATACAAGGAAAATGTCGTCCAGATGGTAAAGGACCAGAATGAGGGCAATTACCTGATTGAACTGTATCAACCGACGCTGAACCAAGTCCTGAACGACATCGACTCTGATGAGGAAGCTCAGGCCCGAGAACTAGCTGAGGAGTGGAACAATTTCGGAGGTCCAGGTGAGGCACAGGGGAGGTGAGTTACTAGTCCGATCCGATCAACTGTTGAGATCACGCCTCCGCAGATTCACGAAAAAAAGAATCTACACTGTGATGAAGCAGTTCTCCGAAGAAATGTGGAAGAAGGGCGGGGTCCGAATGGTCATTTTGGCTGGATGGAAAGATGAGGACAGTGGGAACATATTCTCCACAGTGTAAGTAAATTGATGATCTATGGGAGTGTATTAACGATGTCTGCAGAAATGACTTCAACCCACACATTGCAAATGGTCCTGCATTCAACGGCCAAAAGAAGGTTCTAGCATCCTTCGATCCCTACATTCAGAAATGCTTCGGACCAGAAGACGAGGGGTCAGGAAATGAAAGCCGTGGGGGTGAGGACGAAGGGAGTGAAGCAGATGAAGCAGCTCCGAAGGAGGTGACACTTGGGGGGAAGAAGAAAGCCGATCGGAATGATCATGTCAAGAGAGTGATGAAGGATGATGGTACAATAGGGTTGCCAGAATTTGACCGAGGGGATCGGATGGGGATGCTTTCTTTGATTAGAGGATTTCTCACCGCCCATTATCGTATGTGTTCTTCAAACCATGAAAGGGTCACTAATATTTGGACTCCAGGAAAGGCATGCGGGAATCCCAAAGCAATGGTGCCATTCACAAAGCTATCAGACTTCCGACCTGAACATGGAATCGTCGACCCTGAGCATGTGCCGTTCGGTTGGACAATCCCGAGAGATCCTAGTAAGGTGCCGAAAAAAGATGCGTGGGAATTCTTGTTCCACGTACAGCAGCGGGAGACACAACATGGTGAGAGGGCATTTCGATTCAAGAAATGGTTGGATGCGGGAGGTCATCTCCAGCTCAATGTGGAGGACCCCGAATTCAACCAAGCCAATGTGACTTCTCGTCCAAAGCCTAGGCCTCGGCCCAAAGTGAAGACCCGAAAGGTGTCATCCAGCTCGGAAAGCGAGTCAAGTTCGGATGGGAGTGACAGTGATGCTGCAAGATCTCCCGAACGAGCTACATCGGACTCGGAATCAAATGATGATTCTGAAAGGGACAATCGAGAACATGGGCGTAGGCCCGATCCGAAGGGGAAACAAAAGGAAGCGTCGGGAAAGCGTCACATGGGTGGGAATTATAATGCGGAGACAGAGCGCCATGCGGACCTACATGGGGCGGGGCAGGAAAAAGAGGTATTAGGAGCGGGCTCTGGCCATCTGCGTAAGTTAGCACTCCAGATGAAAATCGGAGGTCGGAAGGATGGAAGGATAAATCATACAGACAAACAAACCCCGTCCCCCGAAGATTCGGACGAGGTAGACCTCGACAACATCCAGAAGTCCCTGGCAGATCTCCTCCCCTCCGAAGATGCCTTAGACGAAGAGGATACCGGACCTGCGCGAGCTAAATCAACCACAAGGAGATCTCGGGCCATGACTCCCGAACCTCAACCATTAGTGTACCAACAACCGATTCCTCCGAACCAAAGTCATAGTAGCCGCCTGCCAGGTGTGTAGTGATATCTTAGCTTGCATCATCGCATATTTAACTGTACATCTCAGGCCGTTGACAACCAAAGGATTCTCAAGTAACCCCTGGTCCCGATCGGTGATCACAAAGAACCCGTCGAGCTCCTCTTCCCCCCGATGCTGATGTTCCATTGGTTGAGAAGGTAGGGGGTCGCAAAAGGATTGGATCGGGGGGTGATCGATCGGGGAAAAGGACCAAGACAAAGTGACAATTTGGTCACTCATTCATTGTTATGTAGATAAATACCATACATCATAGTATATACATACAGGCACACTACACGAACGAATACGAGAACAATTTACGAAATGTCCGACGCGACGCAGGAGAGAGCAATTACTTGTCCGAGTCCTCCACACCTTCCATGCCGCCCGAATTTCCTCCCTTGCTGGAGTCTACTGACTCCGAGGACAGGGCGGGTGGATCCGCGGGTGGGTCAGAAACATCCTCTAAGCCCCCGACAACTTCCCCCGCGACATCTCCACCGGGTGATGGAGACGTTGGACGCTCCATAAGCCCCTCTTGTGCTGCCGTGGCGCGCGGGGTCGGGGAAGACATGATGACTTGGCCATCAGGGTTGTCGGGCGTCGAGGGCCAATTGTCTGACATAGCATCGGTGCTGGTCGGAGGGGGACGTTCTTCGTCACCCGCGATGTCTTTGGCGTTCGGGGTAGATTTGGGGCCTTGCTGCGCGGTAGCCTTCACTTCCTGGCGTTGGAATGGATATCTTAGTAACGTATGACGCAGAGTGGATGACTGATGACGCACCTGCGGCCACCCCGATGCGACTACTCGCCCCAACGTACCCAGGGCTTCCTCCAGGGTTCTAACCCTCTCCACAAGCGCATCGAAGTCAACCTTCGACGCGCAGTCACTGTGGGAGTTGTCTCAAATGGCGGCTGGGCCCGTCCTGCCACCAGTGGGGCTGCGAGTCGGTCGGGCCTTTGGTGGCCGCGGTGTTGGAAGGATCGGACGAGGGTAGTTGGGCGGGAGCGTGGGTGGCACTACGCCAGCAAATGCTAAATTAGCAACAAATGTAAATATACAATGAAAAGAAAGCATTCAACAATAACAGCTGCAATGACTTACCCATGCCCTTGGGCCCAGGGACGATTATGGTTTGCCTGGGGTCATCCAAGGGGTTGGCTGGAGCCCTCTTCTTCATCGGACTCCCTGGACTCGGAGGCGCTGCTCGGACGCTTCACCGACGTCCGGCGATGAGTTGTTGATGATGAGGGGGGGAACTTGGACTGGGTATCGACAGCAGCAACGTTTGCGGTTGCCCCGCGTCTCTTGTTCCTCGGGGTATGGTCGCACCTTTGTTTGTTGGATTGACAAGCTTTGCAAGCAAGCCCCTCTTGCTTCTCGCACTTGCGGTGATATCGGGCGCAGTTGGAACAGTCAGCGGGGGTGGAGGTAGGAGGAGCTTCAGCTTCGGGGTCGGACGGCGATGTCATTGTCTTTGCCTTTGTCGGCACAGAATGACTGGGACTCCTCTGTCGGCGCGAACAACGACCCTTGGCTCGGCCACGAACCTCTTCTGGCTCGATGACCTGGATCTCGTCGTCGTTGTCGTCATCGTTGTCGTCATCGTCGTCAACCTCCATCACATCGGGAACTTGCTCTTGCTCTTTTCCTTTCCCTTTCCCTTTCCCTTTGCCCTTCCTCTTCTCGGGGGCAGGGTTCGGGACCGTCATCTCCTTTTGCTTCCCTTTCTCCTTCTTCTTCGGGGGCTCAGACGGCTTCGTCGACGTATCCGTCTCCTTCACCTTTCTCCGCGTCTCGGGGGCCTTGGCTGTCGGCTTGGGGGGTTCAATGGGGACCGAGGATGATGTACGAGGAGGAGATTGGGGCGGTCGGGCTGCAGTGGGAGGTTGGATGATGGGGGGCGGAATTGGCGCTGCAGGGCCAGGTGGTTGAGCAGGCAGGCCACGGGAGGTCAAGGGCTGTTGGGATGGAAGTGAAGCATTCGCTGCGGATAGCTCGTGTGACGTGTGTGGCGCAGGCAGGACTGACTGAGTGAATCGCAACCAGGGATGGTCGGGCGGGATCGCGAGTCTTCCTTGGGATAGCGCTTGGTAGTCGGGGCGTGAGTGGTTGCCCAGAGTTCGAAATGCGGTCTCTAATGCGACCATCCACCGAGGGACACTGAGTCCTTCGGTGAGTGTGCCACGCACAATTTCCTATGTTTGGTTAACACTGAGTTGGACAAAACAGAGATTTTGCGACGTACCAAATGCCCTTGTATAAACGTTTTAGTCTCGAGGTGGCGGCATTCCTTTTCGACATTGCTGATGTCGTTGGATTCGGCCCAGCGAATCTTGGCCAAGATCTCTTGCGAGACCTTGTTGACGGTGAGCTGGCCTTCAGATACTGTGGAAGACATGAGTGATTGGGATATGTTAGGAATTCAAAAGTGAAGGCAGAGAGAACACAGATACGTGCACTCAATCGGACTTATAAATGGTCCGTCAATGCCACATTAGGAAGTTGTCGCGCAAGCACAATCAAACTTTTGCTGCCCGATTGTTGTTCCCGATCTGGTAAAACAATGCTAATCAATGATGTTCCCACACTTTGTGATCAACAATAAAAAACAAGTCCAACTTCTCAATGACACTAACCACACCCAACATTATGGACCATCATGTTCAATTCAACGTTGAAGGTACGTGCACACCGTCCCCCATCATACATCATCTCACACTTTTCGTGACTGGTAGAACAAGTCTTTCTTGTGCCTGCAAGAGGCAATCCAATGTCGGGATTATCTGTCCCATTCGGAGACACGTTCACCCTAGATGGTGGATCCCAGGCGTCATCCATACAAGCCCCCCATGCTCAGGAAGAGCAATGTATTCCCATGGGAGTTACATTCAACTTGTTTGGTGACGACCCCGATGTTGCATTCCCGACTGGGATTGACTACTGGTATGTGCCTCAATGAAGAACACATTGTATACTAACACTCAGATATCATAGTGGTATTGCCGATTCAACCTCAATGGTTCCGATGGGGGACACCTTCTCCTTGGCCGATCACCCCGAAGATAATGTCCCTTCGACTGGCATGATCCCGATGGGGGACACCTTCTCCTTGGCCGATCACCCCGAAGATGACGTCCATTCGGCTGTTCCGATGGGGGACACATTCTCTTTGGAGAATCTCCCCGAGGCTACTCACGCTTCACCTGCAATGGTTCCGATGGGGGACACGTTCTCCTTGGCCGATCACCCTGAAGATGATGCCCATTCAACTGTTCCGATGGGGGACACGTTCTCCTTGGCCGATCACCCCGAAGATGACGTCCATTCTACTGTTCTGATGGGGGACACCTTCTCTTTGCACAATCACACCGCAGGTATTTCTGTAACGCTTGGTACAAGAGTACTCCCGATGGGCTCAATGTCTTCTTTAGATGTGATTGACGATAGGTTCGGGATGGACTGGGAGAGCTTGCCCCAAGGAGATACATTTCAGCTGGAAGCCACTGCTGAGATCCCCCTGCCAATGGGCGATTGTTTTCAGTTGGACAAAGGAGGTATGTGAGAGGTGATCCTGACTTAGTTTTCATCTCGCTTACCCCGACATCTAGTACTGTTCCGAGATCTGAACGGGTCATCGGAGGGATCTCCATCAATGGGAAGCTTCTTCTCGGGGGAAATGGAGACCGAGGCATCCCTAGATGATGCTGACCCAACCGGCGATTATCTCCCCATGGGGGATGTTTTTGCACTTCATGATGCGAGGCAGGTATCTCTCGAGCCAGACACTCAGAGCATCGATGCCACCGTTCGGGTTGATCGGATCGCCCGCGATCAGTACATCCTCGATATCGGTGAGCATCTACTTTCACCAATGAGCCAGAATACTGACCGATTCGGATCGTGTAAGTGACCGAGAGCGGGAGGAGGGCCCGTGACGTTGTAGCACAAGCTGGAGTGGACGTTTCGGGTGCCGATCCGATCGGTACGTGACCAGTATGATTCGATTCAGTGCAATACTCACTGTATGCAGTATTTAGCATGCTTGGTGAATACATGGATAGGCACGGTTGGCCCGAAGAAATTGAAACATCAAGTGAAGACGGGCAAGGCATTGACCAAGCCCTAGTCGCGCCGTTTAGGAGAATGAACGAGAGGGCAGAGCACCATCGGCTATTGCTTCGGTATGATATACTACTTCTCGAAATGCTTAATACCGTGCAAAGACGCATTGTGTAATTTCAATGTATGTATGTATTTGTATATGTATCTCGAGTATCGTTGTCTTGATACAAATACAATCCACTGATATCGGTACGAAGTGATTTGGATAAACATGTCTGGGCAAATGTTGATTAGCGCCCGATTTAAGTGCATTCAGTCATTGTCTTGGGCATCGGGGTACACTCACCTACCCTACTCACTGGCCCACTCAATTCCATCAGGTCGCTATCACCGACCCGAACAAGGGGCACACTCGATTACATCGGGTCACCATCCCCTACCCCATTCACTGGCCAACTCGATTCCAATCACTCACCCGAACCATGGGCCGACCCGTGTAAATCGGGTCACCATCGCTATCCCATTCACTGGCCCACTCGATTCCATCGGGGCACTACCACCGACCTGAACAAGGGGCTCACTCGATTACATCGGGGCACTATCACCCACCTGAACCATGGGCCGACTCATTTGAATCGGGTCACCATCGCTATCCTATTCACCGGCCCACTCAATTACATCGGGCCACCATCCCCTACCCCATTCATTGGCCCACTCGATTACATCGGGGCACTCCCACCGACCCGAACAAGGGGCCCACTCGATTCCATCGGGCCACCATCCCCTACCCCACTCGATTTCATCGGGGCACTATCACCGACCCGAACAAGGGGCCTACTTGATTCCATCGGGTCACTATCACCCACCTGAACCATGGGCCGACCCGTTTGAATCGTGCCACCATCGCCTACCCCATCCACTGGCCCCCTCGATTCCATCAGGTGGCCATCACCCACCCGAACCATGGGCCGACTCGATTCCATCGGGCCACCATCCCCTACCCCATTCACTGGCCCACTCGATTACATCGGGGCACTCCCACCGACCCGAATAAGGGGCCCACTCGATTACATCGGGCCACCATCCCCTACCCCATCCATTGGCCCACTCGTTTCCATCGTGCATATGTATCACCTCCGGCCACTCCGATTCCATCGGGCCGTTCAACCCCCTTCCACCCGATGGGCCGGTCCGATAACATCGGGCGATTTGCACGCTGGGTGGCCGATTCAATTGGGATAAACTCACAACATGGGGTCGAACTTGTACTTGTCGTAACACGCCACCGCTCGTTCCGTAGGTTCATCATTCACGAATGTCGCAGCGTTTTGGATTCCCATCTTCCTGTTTGTTAGCTGAGGATATGCTGCGAAGAAACCTTTGTGCGATATAAAGTTCATCACTATCGTGGAATGAAATGTGAAGATGGGATGGAAAGGAACCCAAGAAGTGGATTCCACGACGTCGATACTACGATTCCCATTCGTGAGTGTCGTCACGCTTCGAGTCGAGTTATTGGCACGATAATGCGGGAACCTGCGCGTAGGTTCAACTTCAAAG
>JBBPSB010000833.1:0-10591 GCA_038093375.1 Xerocomus brunneocitrinus
TGAATGTCGTGTACACGTAGTAATAGTAGTCAGGTCACACGACTTGAATTCATCTTTCTAACCTTCATGTATCCAGCGTGTGTGCCCTCGTCACCCTCGTCAGTGATCGCGACGCCCTCGTCGTCGCCCGTCTTTGGGCCCGCCGACTCGTCGCCCCCACTGAGCCCAAGTCTCGATCCGTATTCGCTTGACTCACCTCCCCGTCCCAGTGCGCCGTTCTCGCACCCTTTTGCAGCATCTACCAAGGCCATCAAGCTTCCACGCTATGAGAAAAAGGCAGACTCCCTGTCGTGCACACCCCCGGGAACATTTACGCTGCGTTCCATGGGTCTCTTCCGTAGCCCCGCCGCCTCGCGCTCTCTGCAGGAGGACGACTTTGCGAGCAGCGCCTCTCCCAATGCGAGCCCGCCATCACATCGCACGTCGAGGTACATCGATGAAGAATGCATATGGGAGGATGCGATTCGCATGCCATTCGATACAGGCAATGGTCAAATTGACCTCAGGTAGTTCTTTCCTCCATGTCGACCTTGTGTATCTCACCATGCCCAAACAGCAATCAGGGACTCACATACATACCCCCTTCGATTGCTGATCTTGCTGGGTTCTTCAATACGCCAGAGGTATCAGAGCAGAGTCTCTTTTCCGCGCGTGTGTGGGCACGCGTCAACACCGAACCCTCACGCACGCGTTCTTTCGAGCGCACGCAGTCGATCAAGGATTCTGGCAAGGAACGACACGTCCTCAAGCTCTATCTCATGGGCAACTCGATCACCTCGCTCCCGCGCGAGCTCTTTACTGTCAAGAACCTGACCGTGCTCAGTCTCCGTACGTCGTCACATCCTTTGCCCCTCCGCCCCTCTGATCTTTGGGGCAAAAAGGGAAAAACGGACTCACGAAAATACCTCCCGAGATCTGCCTCCTCACGAACCTCCACGAGCTCAACATCTCCAACAACAGGCTCACGTTCCTCCCCTGGCAGATGCACGACATGAAGATTGAAAAGCTCTTGGTCAACCCGAACCCGTTTCTCCCCGAACCCGACCCCACGTCCAAGCACGAGTTGGGAATGGGCCTGGACGCGTCGCCCCCCACGCTCCGCAGGCGCCGCTCCATCACGCGTCTATGGCCGTCCGCGCCCACCAAACCCGTTCTCTCCCCCCTCACGTGTACGCTCGGAGCCGTCCCCCCACTCACGGAGCTCTGCCTCCGCCTGCTCCTCACACCGTCCCCGTCCGCGACAACGCCAGCGCACACCGTGCTCGTAGACTACTACGGCCTCCCGCTTCCAGAAACATGGAGCGCGCGCGTACCCCCCAGCGTCCACCGCGTCCTCTGCGACGCCATCCCCGGGATCCTCCGCCCGCGCAAACGCTTCTCGATCCCCGCGCCCACAACGTCCGCACCCTCGCCGGGGACCTGTTCCAACCCGGCGCACAAGGGCGACGTGTTTGTCAAGCACGGCTCGGAGCGGTACTCGTGGGAGCGCCGTGTGGCGGGTGTGGACATTGGCGGGGCGGTTCCGTTGCGCTGGCGCGGGTGTTTGGCTGGTTGTCTGGATTTCCTGGAGGAGCGTCTCTCCCCGACGCCCACGTCGTTCACGTTTCGATCCCGATCCCCACACGTATTTGCGCGTGGGGAGAGCGATGGTGATGTCGAGATACCGGAATTGGCGGTGCAGGTGGTAGATTTGGGACATGGCGATCTGGACATGGACGACTTTGACGACTAGGTGCGATATACTCTCGTCATATGCACATCTTTCTTTTACTTCTTTGGAAAACCCGTGGCATAGCACTTGTATATCTAGACGTCGACATCTGTACAAGTTTATTCCACACCTGTACTCATACTGAACATGTCATGTAACTTAGTATCAAGTACCCAACGTCGAATCGTCGTTATAAGTCCGCGTCGTGAATCAACAAATGAAATCAATGGTACAGCTCAAGTACGCGATGCATCAAGTATACACTAGTACGAATGGTAGCTTTAGCTTAGATAGTTGCTCCGCAGTCCATGTATGAAAATATGTCCATCTCCGTCATGAATAAAAAAAGTCGAGTATATCCACGGGAAAACCATCGAATAATATTAATAATAGTGCCGTTAAAACCAGGGCGAAAGAGTGAGAAGCCAAGCGAGGGTGGCGGGATTAGAGTGCCAGCCAAGCGACCGCCATGAGCAACCCTACGGCGCCCAGGACATCGCGCCGCACCCGAGGCGGTGCACTGCCAGCATTGGTGACAGACGCAGTGACAGCACCGATCGTCGGAGAAGGAGCTGCACCATTGACACCGTTCTGGGCAACGGCCTCTGCAGAGAGGGCAGCAAACCCGATCGCAGGCGGACTATACTGGAAAACGGAATACACGTTTTTCTGTAGCGCAGGAAAATGAGGAGACCGCACGATGCGTGAACGAGGGGGACTCACCAGGAACGCATCTCCAATGATCCACGACGGCGAGCTAGTCGTCGACGTTGTGGTCGAACCAATGTCGAAAAAGACACCGATACACTCGCTTGAGCTGATCTTGGTAAACTCGAAATCAGCCGCAGTCATCGTCCAATTGTTGCCGCCGAACGACAGCTCGACTGTCACTGACGTCGAACATGCTGTGCGTCAATACGTGAGCATGTATGCGCGTGTCAAGCATGCAGCAGACACATACGGTATTGGTAGTATCCGGCCCACTGGCCTGATGCGGGGGACGAGTTGGGTATTTGTGCGTAGATAGCTTGGATGGCAGACGAAGGCCCGGCGATGTTGGTCGTACCAGTGTCGATGGCAGCAATCGTGCTGCTCCCTAATGATATGGCAGACCCTTGAACCGTCAAGGCTGGACCATGCCGTCAATGTGCATTCCAAGTCGAATGCAAGGTAAAAGCGGCTTACAAGCAAGCTGAAGGTACCAGTAGGATGGGGTACCAGGGATATCTATAAAGTCGATTGAGCCAGTGAACAAGCTGCTGTTGGTGTATCCTAGTATACACATCAGTGGTCACTCGCTGCCAAGGTCACAAAGAAAGACGCACCAAACGTGAGCTCTCCTCCGGGTTCTAACTGGTTTGCACTCGTGTCATTCGAATATCTGGGCTCATCTCAGCCTACGATCGCCAGTACTGACAAAAGCCGACCCTACCTTCGAAGTTGGATTGCAAACAATGCCGAGTCCAACGTCCCGCTGCTCGCGAGATTTTGCCAAAACGGCATCTTTTGCGAAGCAGAGAGCGAGTCCCATGCGAGGCCAATGAGTCCAGACACGGGCGAGGACAAGAGGTTTGACGACAACGAATCCACAACGGCTGTTACGCGCAACACGATCAACAACTTGATCACCAACCGAACGCGTGAAGAGCGTACCGAAATCCTGATCCGTGACCGAGAAGCCCGCCATGACGACGGTGTCCTGGGCAAGATAACCCGCCGCTTGGCCTTGGCCGTACTCGATGAGGAAAGACGAGCTCAGGTTCTTGAATGTAGATGACGAGGAGGGGTTGAACGTAGGTAGGCCATTACACACGGATCCACAGGTGTTGCCAGCAATCCAGAGGTCCCTATATGCGCCGTGTCAGCGTCCAATCAAGCACTGACACGTGGCCACTCACGACGAGCCCGTGTCGAGCAAGACATTGAACGACGTCAACGGCGTCCCGACGGCAAGCGAGCCATAGTATCTATACAAGAGTCAACAAAAACGGACGCCCGGCGTAGCAACCCGTACGCACGCGGAATCATAGTCTTGATCGACGAGCCTATCCACACCCGAGTCAGGACGCGCAGCAAAAGTGGCTAAAGGGCACGTACAAATTGTAGCCCGAACTCCGTTTCCGGTTCGATGGTCGGCCGTACTTGAACATGGCAACGTCCCGTTGGTACTTGGCAATGTCGCCGAGCTCTGATGCGCTGCGACCGCTGAGAGGCGACCTCATCTGCAGGGGTATTTTGAGTACATTCTTGGGTGGTGATTCGGTTGGTGCGCCGTATGCCTCGAGCGAAAGCCATAATAGCCATAGTATTGGTGCAGCGAAAATCATGTTGAAAGAAAAAGAGTCGGTTTGAGATGTCCCTTTGGGAGGGAGTGTTGTAGAGAATGAGAGAGAAAGAGAGTGGATGTTTAGTGGATAGATATACTAGATTTAAACATGTACTGCGCAGTGCGCGCAGCAGTGCCAAACTATCGGAGGGTAAGCACCGGACAAATGATCGCTTGTGGTTCATCCCACGATGACAATAATCTTAGACCCGTATGGACCTTTAATAAGCTTGGCCATCCACTACCACAGCGTACTGCAAACACAGCATTTGATTTGTTGCAACCAGCTAACCATCTGTTTAACAATGATTCATCATGATCAATGCTGGCAGCATCAGACCAATCTACCCAAGTAATGCTAATACTTATTGGAGCTGAAGCACCATTTGATATGATGCGTTGTGCCTGATTCTCTTCAAGTTGTCCGTTTCGGACACGCTGGGTTGGACACCGGTTAGTATCGCATCACTAAGCTTGCCAGCACACAGCAATGATAAATCAGTGAACAGCTTTGCGCATTCGTGGTTGGGGCCGCATCTCTACTTACATCGCCTTTATTTCGATTTTGGAACGATGAAAGCACATGTTCACCGGTTACCTTGAGTTTACCTTGTATTCTACGCGTGTTTACAACCTTTGTACTAGTACCATAACTATTGATGCTTCTGGCGATAAAAATATATAACAAATAATCCCCCAAAGCAAGTCCATCCACACAATGTCCCTTGCCAAGTAAAAGCCCAGAAAACCCTCCGTTATGAAAAAAACGTAACCAAAGACAACAACGCACACATGAACAGCATCACACCACACGAGGGGCGCGGCATCATCGAGGCAGCACCAGCAGTCACAGAAGCAACACTCGCTCCGATCGTTGCAGACGGAATGTTCGCATTCACACCGTTCATCGCAAGCGCAGTCTCCGACAGGGACGCAAACCCCACGGACGGTGGGTCATATCGGAACACGGAATACACGTTCTTCTGTGCGTACAAACGTACGTCAGTGGTGGAGACGCAGCACGAACGCAAGTACTCGCCAAGAACGTATCGCCGATGATCCATGATGGTATGTTGGGCGAGGCCGGGATCGAATAGAACGCGCCATAACAATAATCGGAGAAACCGGCGGGTTGGAATTGGAAATCGGCCGGACTGATAGTCCAGCTAGGCCCACCGAACGAAATCTCCACTACGACCTCGTACGAGCATGCTATGACGGTTCATTGGCCGTTATGTATAAAGGTGAGTAGAGTGCTCACGGTAACTATAGAACCCTTCCCATTCTCCAGTGCCAGGAGATGAATCGGGGATCTGAGCAAAAATCGCTGCTATACCTGAGGCAGGGCCAGCCACAAGCGTTGTGCCAGTGTCAATCACTGCGTAAGACGCAGAACCATTGGGTAAGGATATGGAACGTCCTTGTACAGTCATTGCTGAGGAACCAACAGACATCAAACGACCTGCAAGGAGTGGCAGGCAACACAACTTACACATAATCTCTTGCACCCAGAATGAAGGCTGGCTGTTTGGTATATCTCGAAAGTCGATGTTGCCCGTGTACAGACTTTCATTGACATAACCTAGGTACTTGAGCATAGAATTTCTCGATGCTCAAATTCGCCCTACCTACAGTGAACGATCCCCCGGGTTCCAAGTCGCCGACCTGGGTAGCATTGATGTAACTTGGGTTTGAAGCACGTCAATCCGAGTGCGTGCCAAGCATGATACCCAGCCATACCGGGCAAGTTGAAAAGCCATCAACGGCGCATCCCAGTAACCCTTGCTAGCGAGCGCCTGCCAAAATGGCATTACGCCAGATGCTGATAGGGGTTGCCATCCAAGACCAATCAAGCCCGTGACAGGGCTCTCTAGGAAATTTGATGACGTCGATGTGACAGCACCTGGAATGCCGAGTGGTATCACCACCTGCACGCCAAAAGAACGCCAACGTACACACCAAATTGCTGGTTCGTCACGGTAAACCCAGCCATCTGCACGACATCTTCCACGAGGGCGCCCATTGCATCGCCGCTTCCATACGTGACGTTGAATTCACGATAGAGGTCCTTGAACGTCAAAGATATTTCGGGATCAAAGTTTCCAGTTCCCAAACACGATGCATCGCAGCTCGACGATGCGACCCACAGGTCCCTGAGTGGAATCGCTCAGTACGCCGCTGCACCTCACGTGTCTCAAAAACGTACGCAGAGCCAGTGTCCAGGATGACATCAAACGCAAACGGGGGCGTACCAATGGCCAACGTACCATAAAAGCTGACGAAAGCGTGGTCAGGTCCAGGCCGCACAAGCGAATAACATGAGCGTCACTTGGAGTCATACCCCTGGTCCACGATGCTAAGTGGCACGTGAGCAACTTGACGAGTATCGTGCGATCGAGCAACATACAGGTTTTCGCCCGTCGCCCGCTTCGCGTGTGGTGGCACCCTGTACTTGGTCATGACAGCGTCGCGCTGGCGTTGAGCCCATTGAGTCCATTCGGTTTCGTCGCGCATGAGTCGAGGCCGACGTTTTAGATCGATGGACTGTCCAGCAGTCGGGACGGCGAAGGAAGGCGCTCCAAGCGCCCCCACTAGTAAAAGGGAAAGCAGAATGAAGATTCCGAGTACTGAAGAAAGCATCGCAACTGCTGCGCAAGAGGGAAAGATGACAGAGACCAACCCAATCAGGGGATCATGGGGGAAAGGAAGAGTGGGAACGTACCTAGGATTGATTTACGACACCTACTAGGGCGGAACGTGGTAGCCTTAAAGCGTACGGCATTTGCGCCAAGCCTCGGGACAAGTTGATTTCCACAATGTATTGTCCATCCTGTTTGTTCCGAATAGAAAAAGTGATAGCAACGTAAGCAGGGCAGATCGAAGATCCTAATGAACAACTTGTGCAGTATTATCTGCTTTGTGGGACCAAAAGGTGTGAGTATGAGAGCTTAGTACTTGACTTAGTAGTTTGCCGAGCTAAGCTGGATGATCCGGGCCGGCTAAAAAACGCCCCTGTCCACTCACGATAGTGATTCAAGTCGAACATCTCGACAGGAGATACTGCCTCATTCTGAGTCAAAACCAGCTACGCATGTACTTATTACAGCCTCGCTGTTTAAGGTGCCTCCAAGTCCCAAATAGCAAAAGATCAACACGTCCGATCGAGTGGCAGCCTCATTCCAACAAGTCGCTCTGATCCGCGTTAAGAATAAGCCTCGTAAAGAAGCGGATTTCCTCCAAAAAAGCTTCCGCTCGGATAGCTACATGCAACAGGTGAGTGGTCCAGCACAAAAGAAGCAAAGTACTCTCCAACCTTCATTGGTGGTATGTGCTCCTTGACAATCGTCATGGCTCCGGTGATTATGTCGGAAGATGTGTTTCGTGAGGTTCCAGTAATGTTTCGTGTCTGGGTCATGCATCAGCGTCTTTATCTTCACTACGATGTCTTTCGCTTACCTGTGTTTGCTACAACACGACTTCAGTATGATCATACGGCAGCACAATGTAGAAAAAAACTCACCACTAAGGATCCCAGGTGCCACAATGACGGACTTGGGAAGGTCATCTGTGCGGAGATGTGTCTGAATGGCCGATCGAATGGTGCCTGACAAGAGTTCGTAAGGCCCACTTCGCTTCGTGGGGGTCACCGGTGCAGGTCCAAAAGCATTGTTATTGAAATCGGAAAGACGTATGGTTCCCCATGAGGGCGCCTGGGATCCCACTATCTTTCCAAAGGCTTCAAGAGTCATGTTGTGTTTGGCAGCAACTGGGAGTGTAATATCCGTAAAATGTGTCATTAGCTCAGCAGGGGAGCTGTGATCAGCAATGCGGTTGTTCGCGACCGCCCATGCAACCTCGGGAAGGGCGTTCACTTTCACACCCCCACCGATAAGATCTGCCACAAGAAATCAGGCAAAAAATAGTGAAGGCATAACGCGTGAAGCGCACCGATTGCCTGAGTTGTTCCCGAGGTAGCATAATAGAACAGATCAAAGTCGATGAGGTGATTCTCAAGTTCCCGCAACTTCTGGTTGCTGGTCCGTGATCCCAGCAACAGCGTGATCAATGACTCCGGAAAGCCCGTATCATATTTTGCGTGGCATTCCAGACCTTGATAGTATGGCCTTCCCCGAACCAACTTCGGTTGGTGAGGATGAGCCTCCAGCTCGGTGACGAGGTTGGCCAAGATACCGATTCCCTATTGCTTAGGGTCCATAAATAGGTAGCAGAGCGAGCAATTTCTTACAGTATGCCTTGGGGGCCTGCTAGAATGCCCACCAGGCGTTAATACGTCCATACGAACATTCATGGCTCCTTTCTCGACAACTGCTGGCTTGGCAAATACCATGCCGTTTAGCTTGGTGAATCTGTCTGTTGACGATGAGTAAGCGCGGGAAGCTTCTACCAATACAGCCGTGCAACACACTTCCTTCGTCAACAATCATGGCTAACGAATCGGGGCCATAGTTTTCAAGAAGATATTGTGCGATTGCACGCGCTCCCTGCGAAGTCCTCAGCACAGATATAGGGGCGGAGAGTGAGTATAATGCACTCTACGACCTCCGATCTCCTCATCGATACCAAATGCTAAAATAACCGTACGCGAAGGTACGAATAGATGTCCCAAGAGTGTCTCTATAGCAGTTCTTGAAGGGGTCAACTTGTCGCGCAATAGTCAGCCACGTTAACTCAAACTCACAAAGTGCCGATGACGCCGGGCTTGTCGTCACAGCTCCCTCTGCCCCAAATCCGTTCTCCGTCGTGATATCCGGAAAATGGGGGGTGAACCCAGTCGTCATAAGTATCCGGGTTGACAGGAACAACGTCCATATGAGCGGCGAGGAGCAATGGCTTTACATTTTCTGTTCCCTTCCATTCGTATACCAGGGCATACGTATTCACTTCGGTGCGTTTCAGGTTCGCATGCCTACAGCAAAAAATCGTCAAATCCGTCGGAGTTGAGTTTGCATTACACTTACACCTTGGGGAAACGTGACTTGAGATAATTGTGGAACTCGCCCATAATTCCCCATTGCAGATCTTCTGACGGGAGCCCGAGGTCATCATAAATTTCCGTTCTGTTATACATACGGTCACAATAAGCATCAAAGGAAAGGTACGTGTAGATAATACTCACGGGATACGGACAGCACCGCCCAACGACTTGTACGCTTTGAGCCTAAACTCGCTGGAATTAAACACTTCATCGAGGCTTCTCAACAAAGCTTCATGTTCTGGAGAAGTGATTGCCTCGACTTGCGGGCAGAGATCGTCAAGACTGATGGTCTCTCTCCACCATCCGTGGTAGCGGCTGTGAAGGAAGTTCGGAGGCCAAAAGCGCGGCACCAAGAGGCAAAGACTCAAGAGTGCTGCCACAAGTGTCAATGATCTAAGGTACGTTCTACCTGGCTGCGAGGAATGGGATCGAATATCTTGGCTGAGGGCATCACGTTCGCAATCAATCTTGTCCATTGACGGCAGGAGGTCTTAGGTAGCAGGAGAATCTTGTTCGGGGACGTTAGATGGTCCTACTGGTGGGACGGTGGTCGTCTTTCAAGCAAACACATTGAGAGGGCTTCAGAGCTAGTTCAGATGCACGGATGCGAACGATATTTAGGGCTTGGGTACCTTTGGTCCGCCTGCGGTGATTAAAATGAATGCACGAACCTGCAGGTGATAGCTGAAACTCACAACATCGCCCCTTATCGCCTTCTCAGCGTTTGAGGCCGGACTATCCAAGGTTGGGGCCCTGGATTCGGGGACAAGATGCCAGATCACCAGATCCTCCCGACTTCAGCCTTCAAAGTTACACCGTCAATGCACTGAGATAAAATTACTTATCTCCCCTATCATGGCAAAAGCGTTCCCCCGGGGAAGCAAGGCTCGAGAGCTCCGCAGTCTAAGCACTTTAGGGCACAGCTTGAATCCGATACCGCCGGAAATCGGATAGAGCGTTTTGACCGAGGGTCCCATATCCGTTGCGGACAGCCCGACCGTCAAAAGTTCTCCGTATGGCGAAGCTCGTTGATTTTGGGAGGTTGCATGATGAATCCGGCAGCCTGGTGCCAAGTTGCCAACTGCATAATTCGCGGCTAATTAAGAGCACGCTCGGACCCGGTGTCGCTTGCTAAATCCGCCTTGGCCCCACCATCGATGTTAGCCAAAGACGGTGGAGTTACGACAAAGTTCTTTTCAACCCAGGCATGACATCCAAAGGGATGTACATCGATTCCCATGTCTCATGTGCGACATACGGGCAACCGATGGCATGCCAGACTGCATCCCTCCTCCGACTCGACGGCGCTGCGCTGTCGGGATGATGCGATATATAGGTACATACTATACATTGATATTATCGTTCCTACTGATTTTACTTCTGACACAGGGATTACATCGAACATTAGAAGCTTTGTACTGTATTCCTACCCTGAATAATTGAATCCAAAGCAGAAGAGCGTCATCACCTGCATTCGTTTCGCCTACAACTGGTCTCGCGGCTTCGACCCCGGTGCCATCTTGTCCTTGGAAACAGCTTCAAAACATACAACTCGCAT
>JBBPSB010000834.1:0-10583 GCA_038093375.1 Xerocomus brunneocitrinus
GGCATCCGCACCGACGATCTGCGCGGGGTCGGCATCTTCATAGAGGGCACGGGCGAGGCTCGGTGCGAGCTGGGGGCGGCACCGAGCTGGCTTGGGTGTCTGTACGGAGAGGCGTACGGCATCGCGCCAGGCTGTTCGTCTGTCGGGGACGGGTCCACGTACTGTGTCCCCTCGCTCCCCGCGCTCAGCGGCGCTGGCATCTCCATCGTCTGGGTCTGGTACGAGCCTCGTCGCGAAGAGTGTGGCGAGGGCTGGTACTGGTGCCCGGAGAGCTTCTTGAGACCGTTCCAAAACGACCTGAGCAGACCGCCACGCCTGCGTTGGGGGCGATACGGATCCACCATCTCAAAGTCAAAGTTGTCCAACGCCATGTGCTCCCCGACCGTTGGTGCTGGGCTGGGAGGGGCAGCGCTCGCTGGGCGATACGGGGAGGACGGGGCCTGCGGGGGAGGCATCCATGGCGTCGAAGGAGCATGGGGTGTCTGTGGTGTTGGTTCTGGTGAGGAGACCCACGTCACGTCTCTGAAACGGGGAGTCTGTTGTACCGAACGGCTGTAGCGGTTTCGTCGAGGTGGGCGATATGGATCATCGTAGTCATCGCTGGTGTATGTCTCTGCAACGTGGACGCCGCGTGGAGATGAATAGTTCATGAAACGGCGATGCCTTTAGTGGTGATCGTTCGAGATAAGGATGCTTGACTTGTGTCAGTGTTCGGTGCAGAAGAGCCCATCGGGTGGAGCTCGCAAAGGGTCATCGCCTTGGCTTTACACTGCTTTCAGCATCTGCAAGTACTCGACTATTCAACACTTTTACCAAAACGCGTCATCATGCCAGTCGTTCTACTCCCATTTTTCGACAAGCTTGTGGGTCTTGCAAAGTTTTGAGAGACATGTAAGGTCTGTGATGATCGATTTTGACGTCCTGTTGATATTGATAGGCCAAGAACTACATTCGCTCGAGGTTGGATAACACGATCGACGGTTCGAGCCTAACAATTGCATGCATGGAATGTTGCCCAGACGACGGCTGTCGTGATACAACCATGCCACCAACCCACCGTTGATAATCCCAATCTCAGAACGAGTCCGCCAGCATTTTTTCCTACTTTTGTAGGTTTTCCTTTCAACTTTCCTGCGATGATAACCCCAAATGTCGTTCTCTAGGGCGCCGGTGTGCACTGCTGCCTTATATCACGCACGTCTACGAAACTTGTGGACCTGCCATCAAAAACGGGCATAAAACGCGTCCGGAATGGCCCACAACAGAAAATGATTCTGATCATGCGTCTACAAATAGCGACTACCCAATGTCGACTCACCTGAAAGTGATGATACCTATCTCGAACTGTGGAACATTGACGCTTGTAGAAATCAGCCTTCTTGTCCTACCCTTGTTTTACTCGTCACCGATCGAAATCGGGGGCCTAGGATTTCCACCATCCATCATCGGCACATCCGCGATATTTGGAATGACTGACGGCCTGATACAAGCATTGTTCGCACCAAGCTTTATAAATCGAACTGGACCTAAAAGATTGTTCTGTTGGGTTATCCTTTGATTCTACCTGCTGATCCTCGTTTTCCCAATCATGAGTGCTATCGTGACAGCACATGAAAAAGTTGGTCCTATAACTTGGATCCTTCTGATTCTCCTACTCATCATCATGGTCCTCATGGATATGTCTTATAGTGGGTTTCGTCAGTTTCTGGAATAATTTGACAATCTCACATTGTTTATGCAGCTGTCATCATCTTGTTTGCTACGAGAGCAACAAACGGGATCAGTCAGAGTCCCTCAATCACGCGCGTCATTGGTCCGGCATTAACCACTCCATTATTCGGCGTACAATATCCTGGAAACCTGGTGTATCTCATCTTGGTAACACCCACCATAATCCTTGTTTTGCTGTCGCGCCTTTTGTCAGAGTTGAAGGACGAGTCGGAATTCTCGACAGGTTGGAGACTTATGCGGGAAGTTTGATATTAGACTAGCAGATGTACACGAAGATTATCACATAGTCTAGTATCCAAATGTACACCGCGCGTAAGACGTGCTTCATGCGTCTGAGACCTACCTCGTCTTGCAGTCTCCTAATAATTTCTCTCAAAGTTACACCAAGTGTAAGTTGGTCTATGATTGTGTTTGAGTGCCAAGTCCTATCACGATGATGATGATACGAACACGAGATTGGATGGTTCAACGGACTGATCGATCCTGGATGCAATCACTGTCGACGTTCCGATATAGTCTTCACTCAAGCTTGGCATCAAGAAGCCAACTGAAACACACATTCATTGTTCGACAATGTACCAGATATCTGATCAAAGAACTGTTACAAAGCAAATCACGCTCGGTTCCCAGAACCCCAATATCGCAGCGCACATACAAAACAAAAATCACAAAACGGTTAGAGGCATGATCAACTAAACATGGGGATCAGGTGTGAACCATGAGATTTGTAAAGTACTCACTCATATATTGTTTCGAGAATCTGATGCGTTGGCGGCATCACTCCGTTACGCACAAGGGGCAGCATCACCCTGAACCTTCTCCGTGACGTCGCGAGGGTGGTGGTGGTGGTGGTGATGGGCGGCCGTCTCAGCCTGTTCATCCTCCACAGTGCCGCGCGGGGAGTGATGATGGTGGTGGTGGTGAAGCGCATCAGTCCCATCGGTGGAACCAGCCTCCTCTACAGTGCTGCGTGGCGGGTGATGGTGGTGGTGATGATGCTCGTCAGTCTCCGCGGTAGAACGGGCGACAACATCCCCTACGGTGCTGTGCGGTGGAGGGTGGTGGTGGTGACGATGTTCGTCGGTCTTTGGAGTGGAAGGAGCGATATCTTCCTGTGTAGTGCCGCGCGGCGGGTGGTGATGATGGTGATGGTGCTCATCAGTCTCGGCGGTGGAACGAGCGACATCCTCTACATTGCCACGCGGCGGGTGGTGGTGGTGATGACGGTCCTTGTGGTCACCCTTTCCGTCCTCCAAAGTAGTATCGAGGGCGTAGAGACGATTAGTCTCGACAGGGATGCGCTTGTAGGCGTTCTGTTCACCGTCTATCCCAGTGTCGCGGACAGCAACCTCTGGCAAGACAGCCCCCGCGGCAACGCTGAGGAAGACGAAAGCAACAAAAGACTTGGCAAAACGCATGATAATTGAAGACGAGGGCGCTGAATGTGAAGCAGATAACAGAGGGGTTTTTCGACTGAAGTCCCTGGTGTTTTCCTCTGTGCATTCGACGTTTTATGCGTCCCAAGTAGCCTCTGAACGAGAGAACTCGGAATGTCGGAGTGCTTGCGACAAAAATACTTGCGACGTCAACCATCCAGATCGAAACCGCAGCAGCAGAAAGAGGAAGTCTGCACTTTACATTTCAGAAGATCCCATTTCGTATTGCGCGAAACAGCGACATTCGTGGTCGCATTTTTGTTCACCCACCGTGACAGCGGATAGCCGATTGGACGGCGATCATGTTCATGAAATGCGTTCCAACTCCAAGTGAATATCCCAGATGAGATAGCGCCGTGTTTTTTGAGTGAATAATTCGCATTAGTTAGGCAGCGAACATAAGGCTCTTTGATCACGATTCACCAGGCGAAGATCCGTTACACCGACGGGCTGACTCAGCGCCAATCTGAACCCAGTTAGGAAGTAAGTTGCGCTGAGCGATAAGTAGTTGGGAACTAGCTCTGCAAATTCCACGGCCCTCCGGGCATACCTGGACCTGCATATTCCCGTCTTCCGCTTTTCTTTCCATGCAGCATGATTTTTATGGTCGCAATTGATGAATAAAGGCCAGTCAAATCTAATACACGGATAGAAAAAGAATACAGAAGACCGATTGTCAATCTTATTATACACGCTATCTTAGAGCACCAGTTGGAGACCACTTTTGCCTTCTACTTTTTTTCATTCGCTACTTTTTCTTTCAACCTAATTGAGTTTGTTCAGTTATGATGCTGATCGTTTAGTTTATTATGATGCTCGCCTTTCGATAATGTCTGCGACGAGCATGACATGATCCTCCGACATGTTCTGCACCTTGTATGCGTAACTGAGCAGAAAGAATATATACGGACATTTATTGGTGCCATCGTTATGAAGAGTCTTGTCATATACACAAAAGATGCTGTCGCTCTCCTTTCGATAGTCCAGTCGGATCGTGTTGCATTTGATGTCGTTAGTTTGATTGAAGAACGCTCCTAATCCTGGCACGCGGAAGTTTCCGTTTTCGGTCTCTGTGATCACGAGAGGAACGATGCCACTCCATCTTCCCTCTGCCACCTGGTAAACTGTTACGATCCGTTTTGTGCGTGGACCAACGTTCATCAGCTGTTCTTCTTCTAACCTGTTTACGTTTGGTCAATGTGAATCCCATCAGAATGGTGTTCTCACGTTTCTATCACCGTCATTATGTCGTCTTTGTGATCCTCGCTGAGGTCGACATATTCTTTGTTATGGGATGTCCTTCTGAGAAACAGATAAGGACATCTTATTAAGCCTGGCGGTCCTTTCTGAAGCGCTTCGTCATAAACGACTATGATTTGATCGTCAACGTTATTCGATTCATCTTGATCTGCGAAAACCTCCTTGCACGTCTTTCGCCCGAGGAAGATACTGGTCATATGCGCCGAATGTTTAGAAAGCAAGTGAGTTTTGTCAATATTGATGAACCCTTGGGTGAACGCGCTGCTTCGTACGAACGCTGTGACCATCTTCTTGGCCTCGTTGACATCCATTGTTGACGGTATAGTGCCTTCATAGAAATTGGTTTTTTTAAGCATCGATAAGGGGCATGTTTCATCTTATCTCAGCGTTCACATGTCGCATCAAGGGGCTTCGTTGGACAAGCGACGATTTCCCTCTCTACGATGTTGACCTCCCAAATGGCACTCCTCCGCTGTTTCTCCACTGTGGAAGTACGGGAAAACATCCTCGAGTTCCTACCACTTCCCTCTTTGATGGCCTTTGCGGCCACTAATCGAATGTTTCATGACGCCGTCATTATCTTATTTCGTTATCGCATTTTGCGTCTCCTTTCCCAATTTTTCGACTCCCCTCATCACTTCTTACAACGCTTGCACTGTGCTGCTGGTGTCTTGTCGGGTTTGTCCGTTCTCAAACTGATATTTGCCATGGAATGCTCTCCTTGGTCTGCAAATGATTTGGACGTTTACGTCGGTCACGACTGTCTCAGACCCGTAGTCGAGTATCTCCAGCAGTCCGGATTCTCGCGCAACCACGCTTCATCTTTTAATCCGTATTCTCTCGGATCGATTCAATCAATTACGACTTTCCGTCGCGGCTCGCAAAAAGTAGACATCATTGAATCCAGTACCCCTTCGCCCCTGCCACCTATATTCAAATTTCATCTGACAGCCGTGATGAACTTCGTCTCTGCGGACTCTATTTTTTCAGCCTATCCATCGTTGACTTCTCGGTACCGTACTATCGTGAACCCCATGGTATTCGAGCACGGAAGGCTTTCACTTCCCACGTTTTGTGCGCTAACGAAGTATCGGACTCGTGGATTCCTGGTTCAATCGACCGTTCAGTCTTGGATTGTTGATCATCGGTTTGGGTTTGGCCCAGCGCATCTTTGTGGTCATTCCATTGCTTGTTCTGAACGTCATCGCTCGACTGGGGATAAGGGTTGTTTGATGGTCCGCGTATTCGGTAACACTGTCAAGGACGACTCTACTCCGTCTATTGGCAACGCAATGTGGCGCTTGGGGGGCCGACGCTGTACAATGCATCTAGGATACGATAAACCTTACGTGATTACCTCGTAATAACTTCTCCTGAAGAATTTGAGACTCGTTATTTACAGTACTCTTTGTTTGCCATGCTAGTTTCTCCATTTTCCCCTCGTAATACTTTCTTCCGTGCTATTATATTGGTTACTTCTCCTGAAAATTCTGGGACTCGTTGTAATGTTTTTGACGATCATGGACTTACAGTACTCTTTGTTTCCAATGCTAGTTCCTCTATTTTCCTTGCTGTCTCTCGTTCGATCCTTATTGCTCTGTGGTCCTCCCCCGAATTATAATACCACCACAACGTTTTCGCAAGTTGAGTGATATCGATATCTCCTGTGCACCTTCCTGATCCCTCTCCACTTTTGATCATGACAACCGGTCCTCTAAGTTTACCTTCCATTGCGACTATTTGCGATAGGAAAAGGGAAACTTCTTGAACGCCGTCGTCATCGATGCCGAAAAGGGAAAAGAACTGGTTGTTCTCGCTCGGATCGGGTGGGTACAGATGTATTGGGGGTCGTAAACGCTCCGTTCTGAGTATATATGCAAGGTGCTCCATGCGCTCTGTCTCCGTTCGCGGTCGTGTCCAGAAGATTGGTCGCAGGGCGCCTTCCAGTTCGTTCAGGCTTTGATATTTTGAATCACTTGGCTCCAGTAAGACTGCGACGCAAGGTAAAGAGGGTCCACCGTTCTGGTATTCCCGTCGTATCCTCCTTATTTGCTGATTCCGTTAAAATGAATGGTTCAGATTCCTGTCGATTTAGACGTGCAAGCGCTACTTACGGCCGGCGAGACATCCCACTCGGGACGCTCCTTCTTAACGAAGGTGAGCAAGTGATTTACGTGAACGGTTGGCTCCTCTATCATCCTCTCAGTCAGAAAACGCTGGAGATCTAACAGATTTGGCGTATATGACGATATGATGCTCATTGCGACTTGGTTGGGTTTGGCGAGAAGATCGGTGGCAAGAAGCGGAACATGTAAAATGCCAAATAGACAACTTAGAAATACAGCTCGTCCCGAAGTTGTTCTTCTATTAACAAATCAGATCCTAAGTCCGCTGATGTTATGATCTCTCTCTGTTTCTGTGTCGTCCCCTACCTCTGCAGAACGCAACAACGATATCGCAAGCATTTCCATCTGGACTCGCTGTTTACTCCACTTATTGTCCGTGTCTTTTACCTTATAGCGCCCGATTTTAGATTCTAAGAGCACGAGATCATTTTTCTTCAAGTTGTCCGGTGGATACGCATTCATCTCGCTTTTAGTCGCCAGGACATCCCGTGCGTCGTACACTTCTGTAAACAATGTCTGACACTCATTCGCATTTGAATACAATTATCAGGGAAGTGATTAACTTACGGACGTATTTGATCCTTTAGTACTCTGCCATTTCACAGCTCTAACTGCGTTCATCGTATCTTCCGTTTGTTCTAGCACCGCCGGTTATAATTGAACAAATAAGCACGGGAATACTCACCATCTGCCGCATTCGCCAATCCGTTAAGTAGTACAACACTTTGTTCGGCGAGCGATTCGGATAATGGGATGACTGTCACCGATGCCTGTTTATCTGGCTCTCCGTTTCGTAAGAACCATGTTGAGGCGATATGCCCAACGGTCCAAATGACAATGGGCCTATTGGTGACAGGATTGCATAGTTCATTACGATGATCATCGAAGGGTTGAAATCTTCCCCACGAGGCGGTAGGGAGTATTTTTCCCAATGCATAGACGTTTGCCTCCTGGTTAACGAAATTAGAGAGCGTCTCCACGCGCCTAAGACGACGTATTAGATATCATATCGTACAATGTTGATTCGTACCTCATCAGCTTATCGTCATAACGCGCCACCTGATATTGCTCATAAAGAGTTGTCGTGGGGTTTGGAATTATAGTTTGTACGGTAGTCTTCATGACCCCTCCGTTGTCCTTCACTTTCGGCGTCTCCTTCCTGATGGTTTTCGTCCTCAGCATCGTTCCGATACGAGTGACATTGGTGTTTGTATCTCCGGGTGTCTCTTCGCTCTCCGAAGTAGTAGGCATCGTGCGATCTGCTCTGGCATCCACCTCTGGCCGATCCTCCTGTCCTTTTCTTTGATCGTTTAGGGATTCACCACTGGAACTCACTACCGTCTCGGAGTTTGTCTCCTCCGTCTGTTCGCTTCCGCTAGCACGCTCGCTCTCCCCATTCCTGTTCACGTTGTTATCTCATTATTAGACTTCACGAAGCACGGAATGACTCACCGTCGTCGTTTTCCGCCATGGGTCTCGTCAGAAGGACACTCGTTTCGTTTCGCCATGACCTGCGTATAGGGTAATTCGGAAGGGGTTTTTTCACACGATGTTATCCCTTTTATCTGATGACCCTATTCCCCTCACAATAGCCCCTTTAATTAATAGTCACATATTCGTCTCCTATTTTCGACACCGACAACAAGGTGTCATTCCGCTATTGGTCATTGATATTGAGTTTTCACTTTGATTACAATCCAACTTTTGTACCACTACATTTATGTTGGCGTTGACTATCAACATTGTGACCACTCATTCAAGTCAGAGTCTACCTAGACGTCCCTTCGCTGTTGTAATATATTCCGTCTATCCAATATTCCCGCTATTACAGTGGACGCTCTACACGATTTTAAATGTTAGGCTGTCAAGGGTAATTACCGATTTAGTATCATACATACCTGTGCTTTCTGGACGACACCCATGTGAATCGCGCCTCTCTATGGTCCGCGACGTAAACCAAGCCTTCGTCTGTTCATCGAGGCGTGTGATACGATCCAATTCCAATCGAAGGTCTTCTTGCAGACGTGAAAAAATGCGATGTGATGTGAACCATCGAAATACCCCCAAATTTTCAAGTCCCGTCGCACGTGATAGCATCACATAAGCATTCTGGATACCGTGGGCACTCGCGAGATCTACGACAACTGCCTTCATCGACGCTCCTTGCACTTTATAGTCCGTGAATGCCCAAGCAGGAACGAGTGGCAACTGTGTTCTACTGACTTGAAACGAACGCGCCCGAGAAGGTCGATACGTAAACGGGACACTCTTCGGAAATATTGGCACGACGGAGGATGGTAATCCATCAACTGACATTGGGGAGGACGTTATTTTCACGTAAGCGCAAACTGCCTCACGGCCTTCAGGTACTTGGCGATAGATTACGTCTGTCAATGTGCCTCGTGATCCGTTAACAACCTTGTTTTCCATTGACAGGTTCTCCGTTATCATGACGGTCATGCCAGGTACCAGCGGCAATCGTCCAAGTGCTTCCTTCGACTCTTTTGTTCGGGCGTAGGAGAGACATATACGATCTTCCCCCTTGACAACTGTCCTTTTGATCTTGTCCACCGCTAAGTACACGTGATACTCCTGCCCGGTCGTTTCTGCAAACTGTTTTGCCTTCATATCATTATACAGGTCCCGGAGACGGCGTTCACTGAAGACTACCGGTGCGTTCCGCAGTTTGTTGTAATCATCAGGGCAATCCATTTGTAATCTGTCAAGTTGGCGTCCTTTTAGCAAGTCATAATCTGATATCCGCGACGCATCGGGAAGGACAATACCCTCTCCCACGCGTATTCTGTTTAACAGCGCGATGTATTCCGGGTCCTGAAGGGCTCGAATATTCTTTTTCAATTCGACAATATGCGTAAGTTGTTGCCAAATAAACGCGCCAAAAAGCCCTCGATGTCCCTGATTGGTTTCCGCCGTACGTGCACTCAGTCGTCCAAGTAAATCCGACGAATACAACGCAGAACTTGCAACTGGTCGAAGCTGTCCCATGTCACCAGCAAAGATAACGTTGACTCCACCAAAGGGTTTGTCCTTCGCGTTCCCGTTGTATCCTTTTCCTATGCTAATTCGCTCGGAGATTCTACAGAGAAGCTCGGCCGATACCATGGAAACTTCGTCTAAGACGAGGTAGTGCACTTTCCCCCAGATGGCCTGCAGATCGGAATCTTTTTTACTCGACTCCCCTCCCGGCAAAAACGTGAGCGTGTGTATAGTGTACCCGTCAATCAGAATAGCCGCGCTTCCAGTCGGCGCGCTCAGTAACAAGTTTTCGGGGCATCCACATCGCTTAAAAAGCGCAACTATGGCTTTTATTACGTGGCTTTTTCCGGACCCACCAATTCCTGTAATGAACAAAAGTAGCTGTGTTGTGGTGCTAAATGCAAAGTGTTCGGCTGCTATCCTGAATGCATGGGATTGTTCCTCGTTTGTATGTAAAGAAAATTCCATATGGATTTCGTCAATAGCATCTAGCACCTCTTGTTTCGTCATTCGGGATGGGTGAATGTTCTCCGGCTGCACATTATCCAACATTTCATCAATATTGATTTGTGGCTCGACGCAGACATGACGTTTTTTAAGTGGTCCACTTTCTTCTTCGTCCTCATCAATTATGGTCGGCCGCTTCCGTTTCTTTTCCTGCGCCATAAAACTTCGTTGTTCTTTTAGTGAACGTCGATGGTCTTCAGTTTCTTCGATACATTCTCCTATCGTCAACGCAGATTCCCGACCCTTGCCTTTCAGCACACAATGCTTCCGAACGACCCTAAAGACCTCAGCTTCGTCTTGCGTAAACTCGTTGCCCATTACACCCTCATCGCCATCATCAAATTGTGTGGCAAGCCCCATAGCTTCGGCATCATAAAGTTCCTGATCTCCTTCCAATACACATCAGGAAAACCCATCCTGGGATATTTCCTAGAAATAGGTGATATTTTCAAAGAATTCTAGCAAATAGTTGATATTACAGGAAATATTGAAATTAGCAAGAATAATTGAAATTATCTACAAATCC
>JBBPSB010000835.1:0-10575 GCA_038093375.1 Xerocomus brunneocitrinus
TGAGACTGGCGGTAAATATATCCAATTGCCATCGAGAGGAGGTGGGGGGAAATGTTCAAAAGGCCATTCGACAGCGTCGATGGGCGCGTTTCGAGGTTGAGCGGGATCGATCACTGAAGACATTGAAGATAGTAGTCAAGAGGGATTAATCAAGTGTGGACCTGTGGTGACTTTCCTCTTCGGGGCAGTTGGCTTTAAAGCTCAGCGGGTGAGTCACTTTGCCATTGTTCCTGAGGGCTCTTGTTCTACATCCATTCTTATCATTGCTCAGGAAGACGAATTTCTGTAAGCATGCAGGAAGAAGCCATGTAGTTCTAACCTATTCCTGTAGGCAGACTAACGATCGTTGGCACTTTTCCTAGACGTCGGCAAGACCCAGCTGTGGCACAGCCACTTCTGCCCCTCGATGAACTTATGAGCCTGGGTCACTCCAGTACTTATCAGGCCTTGAAGCTTGACATCATTACTAGCCCAAAGTGAAGCTTTGAGGTCTGATAACGATAAAAGATGATATCATGTAAGCTGTGCTCCTTCTCATGGATGTGGAGTGGGAAAGTTGACAAACACCCAAAAACATCATTTAATTATAACGGAGCAATATCGCCATTGGTTCTAATTGCGCTTTAATTCCATGCTGTGAAACGTGGGAAAGATTCCCACTTTTGGTTGCCCAGGTTATCACAAATTAGGGTAGTGATGTCATCATTACCCACCCATATAAACTCGGCTACCGTTTCCTTTATTTTCCACGTTGACATGCTTCCCACCACCAGACGATTGAGCGGTGGTAGCCGCCCAAGAGATTTCAGCTTCCTCAGATGCAGTCCCTTGGAAAGACCCAATGTCGACCCATCACCGTTCAATGACAATGATCATTCCACCTCTCAACTCTCGTCTGCGCTCTCGCAGGTCCGCAGCTTCCACACGTCTTCGCCCGCTTCCTATGACTCTACTTCCTACAATGTGACTGAAGTGCCCGAATTCTTCTCCAAATACAAAGAACGTAGAGCCATTACCCCCACTGACTCTGTGAGTTCGGCGATATCCACTTTTATGAGGTCTACTAACGACCAACTTTTCAGCCTGTGCAACACGAAGAGCTGGGATTAATGCAGCCTCTCACCCATTTAATTCGGGCGGGTGACGTTGTAGCTACCACACGTCGCTTGACGGCCAAGGTTCCAGTCGAGCACCGCAATGCTGCTGGCCACGTTGTTCATTCATCTGGCTTCGTCGTCCCCGGCCCGGGGCACACCTGCACTTCTGATGTTGCCCGTGCCAAGGAGAGGGAGCGCAATGAGAGCGTAGACCTTGCAATCCAGACAGCGGCGGTCGCTCATCGTGTTCTTGAATCAGACCTTGATCATGTGGACGCCACCACTCTCCCTTCCTTTCACAAGATACCTTTCGAAGTACGTGAACCGGATGGCACTGTCAAGCATCCTAGTGGATTCGTGCCTCCGACCCCTGCCCACAAGTTTAGGCACACCGTCCCCACGAATGTGTTCTGGGACCGCAAGGCTCCTGTACCGCGACAGGTGCCGAGGCCACCATCTCCAGTCCGCGCTGTTCTGCGGGCTGTGCACACGACCTCGGCGCTGGAGGCTTCCTAGGATGGGTGTACCGAAGAAGATTTGGCGAGCACGGAAGCCATTCAACATGTAGATTAGTTTGTATACTGACGTTGAGCCCCAGGCTTTGGGACTGTCCATCCACGAAGTGGCATGCGAGGCTCTTAAAGCTTTCAGGTTACCCGAGTCAGCGTAGATATCAATTGCAAACCTGTGTCATAAATCGTGCGCATCGTCATTGTGTTTAAACCTTTGGCCTGATTGCCGTGTTATAAACTCGATGATTTTTTGGGTATGTACTGGCATAGCTGACCACTACCTTTCTTCAACAGCTTAGATATTTCATCTTTCTGCTGTACAAGCTGTCGCGTGCACAGCACATGCCATGTTGCAAACATGATTGGGTTGATCCGATGCGACATCCCGACTGGTTAACCGGTTACTGATCAACTCAGCAAGTGCCAAGAGGGTTATACTGATATTCCATTGCGTACCAGAGTGGCCCTCCTTGCCTCATGAAACTCTCCATCTCTAACAACCATCGGGAGACCCATGTGGAAGGCGCAGTCCGTTGAGTTTCAAGTTCGGGCTTTCAGACGATCTGCAACAAGACTAGCAATGAGACTCGGCTTTCGGTCGTCCTTCTAGTGGCCTCCGTCCCCAATCAGTTCCTCGATTACGGGACCAATCTAGGATAAGTATGTGCTTTCCTCTTCACCTGTAAACTTTCTCTGCATGGTGTTTTCACTCGATGATAGATTCTCACATCCGGCAATTTTTACAGCCAACAAAAACTCTGATTGCAGATCACAACAGTATCGAGACACAGTATTCAAGATAACTTTGCACCACCATACTAATATTTTCGTGCTCTCACTCTTTAACCTCGATAAACTTAAACAACTGAGTGTGTGAGAATCGTGGAGGGTCGGATTCGGTGGATATAATCGGCTGAATCGTAACCTGCGACAGCAGTGGATGATATCAGCAAGCCGCAATAGTACCAGACAGGAGAGAGCCACTGACCTGGAGAGGGAAGACTGTCCATCCCAGGCTCAAGTCGTAGTCGGGTGAAATACTGGATATAAATTGGTTAGCGAACACTCTGAAACGAAGAGTACCACTCACGTGTATGCTTTGTCCGCTTCTCTGTAGACGAGGTGCCATTTCAAGTCCTTTGTCGCGTCGGTGGTAGCAATGACCACGCCCGTCCCCCCGATGGGCTGGTCCACGCCCGTGTAGGCATATGGGGGTGGAAGGGCGAACCGGAAAACAAAGTAACCGGCTTGCTGCGTGAGTTTCCACTGCAACCCAGTGTGAGCCTTGCATTTGGGATGGAAACTACAAACCGACATACATTTTGGACAGGCCCGTCGAGGTATACACGTTGGAGGGGAGGCTGGGTTTCATTGACACCGGCGGGAGGCCACCCACGTCCTCCCCGGAAGAAAGGACGATTTTATGAAGGCCAGTTTTAGGTTCAGACATCGATGCGGTAGTTGCGGTGAGAGGTTGTGGGGTGAGGATTGTGTTGCGGATCCCCGTTCATTTTATAACTATCGAAAAGGGGACCCCCGAGAATCTGTCGCCTCCTGGCAAAGCATTTTGTTGTCAAGTATCTTGCCACTGTCCGGGGTTCAGATCAACAGTATAACCAGAAGTGGTTTTGAGGGCTGTCGTCCGATTCGAAGTGGAGCTCCCAAGAGAACACATGTATCTGAGTTTCATATCAGTGTCACTGGGTGCAAAGCGTGACCAATGATTAATGAACTTCCATACCCGCGATCAATCGCACTGTTCATGCCTAGCACTTAACAGCATAGGTAGAACGCGCACAGAATATTTTCCAGGAGTAACAGCGTCACAAGGGCATCTTTTTGCATACCTCATGTTACTTGAATGTCTGGCGAGTTTCGAATATCCAGGCCTCCGAGCTTGTTCGGTTCGGTATCAGATTGATTATCAGAACGCCGCTGATATCTCTGGAGCTGCCCCTTTACTACGCAGTTTTGGGAATCACTCCAAAGCCTCGAGGTATGTGGTTCCGATACCCCAACCGGTCCGGTCATTTGATGAATGTGCAGAGGTGGCGCGATTCCATGTCAAAATGACCTGATGTTCTTCAGGGGAGTAGATCTTCCCCGACGGCACTGGTGGCCCGAATGGAGGTCACGATATAGACAAAACTGCCAGAAGCACTTGTATCCTGCTGGACTCGTTGGCGCAGCGGTGGGTGGCACAAATATGAATTTTTGGCCTGTCCATATATGGGCTTAAGCACCTGCCCGACGTAAGTATCTGGCTCGGACCCCACTCTCGGCGCATCCTTCGTCCTTGGAGTGGCAAATTTATCTCGTGTCCAATACCCCGGATAAGAAAGGATATATGTGCTAGACTCGAAGCAGAGTAGATGGATTGATCGTATCGGATTGGGAACAAAAGACTGACCTAGTGGGGTATGCTTCTAGATGCTTCCATGCCCACACGATCGTCAACAACGGGGTTTGTGTGGCAATGTTCAACATACGTATCTAGAACACCTTTCGGCTTCAGCTCACGCTGGATACCTCCAAAGTTGCCATCATAGACCATCATCGGCCACCCCCCGTCCTCCCAATGTGCTTCTATGCCAGGGGAGGTGGGGCCTATTTCAGGGAGGGGCATTGTGTCTATGCACGGACCATAGCTTCTTCATTTACTCTCTTGGTTGCATGTTGCCAACGTCCGTGTCGACAACGATTTGTGCGTACTGACGAGATAAAACTGCATTAATGCTGAGTGTTTGAGAAGGCTATCCCCAGCTCCTTGAAATTGACGTTGATGACCACTTGTACGCAGTGACATTTACAGCGAACGGCAAGCATCTCGTCAGTGGCAGTCTGAAGGGTGTTCAAGTGTGGCGAGTGGCAGATGGCAAACAAGTAGCGATGATACAACTTGTGAAGCGGGGCAATGTCCAGTGTGTTGCTGTATCCAATGATGGAAGGTGGATCGCAGCGAGGTGGGGCGAAGGGATTATCTGGGACGCGACGACAAGTCATTGCGGACGAGATCAAAATCACCATTTACATACGACGTCGATTTCTCGCCAGACTCGACTCAACTCGTCTTCGCCATTACTTGGATATCGCAGCGCGCCGAAACCTTGTAGGGGATAGTACAAAAGCAGCCAACGCAGCAACTAAAGAAAAGACGGATCAACGTCACGAAAACCAAGTGAGGCTAAACCGGGCGTACCGTTAAGGAACTGTGACAAGAGGCGAAGTTAGCGTCCTCTGACCTAGAAAGCCATGTGCATGACTATTGTATACCTTGGAAAACTGGATCCCGGTGGCAGTTGGAACCCAAACAACTAACACCACTACAAGAGCTTCTCGGCCGGAAACTTAGCAAGCACTTCCAAGCACGCTACACCAAGGATGTCCCCACAAAAGATGAGCGCAGACATTATCAGACATCAATGCAGGCTAGAGAGGCGGCGTGTCAACGTGAATTTACCTACCACTAGCTGACCAACTCTGCGAAACCGAGCTGTCGAAAGTGCATGCAGCTTAGCTAGTGTCCATCGCATCTTCCACGTCCACGTCCACTGCGCGTTCTTTTCCCTTCTTTGACCTTTTCTTCTTGCGCGGAGACGTAGGATCAGTCACGTCCAGACTTCGATACTGTCCAGGCGGACCAAAAGAAGTGGCCTCGGAGGCTATCTTGTCCGGTTCCGGGTCCACATAAATAGAGGCTATCTCCTCCAAGAGATCTGCTTGCCTACGCTCAGAAGGCGTCGGTTCGGGTCGCGCCTTTTCCTTGAGCTGCACTTCCTTGAAGCGGATGCGTTGTTCCGTGCAACCAACATGAGTCAAGGAACGCTTGTTTGGCTGCGTGTCGTCTACGCTGCTCATTCAGTGTCAAGCAAACAGACGTCTAGACTCGCGCACTTTTTTTGTCCGTGAATAGGAGTTCGGTGCCGAGAAGCGTGTCATGACGACCCTTGAATATCGACCCAGAGAGTTGTAAGAAAGGCGTCGGTGTATCCAACCCCTTTCGTTCTATGTATGAATTGTCAGCGTCATGATAAGAGGGCCTACACTCACGATCAACCTGTACGTGGAAGTGCTCGGGAGCAACGTAGGTTCCACCACGCCTAGATCAAGCGTGACATACGAGACCTCTTCCTCTTCCTCGAGATAATCCTCATCGGGTCCAAACGATTCAACTTGCTTATATCCCGGCACCAGTGTCGTAGATGGCATTCCCGATTAAAAAGGGTTGTTTGGCAAGACCTTGCGATCCAAACAACGCCAATGTCCTTCCGCCCGTCACCCATTCTCCAACGGAAAATCAGCGCCGCATCCCGCTCATGGCTCTCCAGACAATCTCGTGACCCATACGTCAAACAGCGCAATGCGTCTCCCATTGCCTACCGATCCCGCTCCGCTTTTAAGCTGCTCGAGCTTGACGCCGCCTGGGGTTCTTTCCTATCCAGGAAACACGTGCGCGCAGTCGTAGACCTCGGCGCAGCTCCGGGAGGTTGGAGCCAAGTCGTCGCCGAAAAACTCGGGTGGATCGACACCACACCGCCAGTCGGGGATGCCTCAGACGAAACCGACACATGGAACCCTTCGCAAGGCCGAGGCGTCATCGTCTCTGTCGATTTGTTGTCCATGTCGCCGATTCCGGGTGTGCACATCATGCAGATGGACTTTTTAACTCCACAGGCAACCGTTGTGATTAAAGCTGCGCTTAGCACACCCGAGAATCCCTCTGGCATGGCAGACATCATCCTTTCTGACATGGCTGCTAATTTCTCAGGAAATAAAATCCGAGATGTGGAGCGGAGTCTCGATATATGCCAGTCTGTATTCGACTTTGCAAAGGATAATCTGCACGTGCGAGATAAAAGGCATCGAGGCGGAACTTTATTGTAGGTGAGACTACCATGCGGACATAGCTGTCGCTGACATCCACAATTAGGCTCAAACACTTTGCCCACCCTCTATTGCAAGACTTTCGAAAACGTCTGCTGAATCCCAACTTTCATCACGTCCATTATATCAAACCAAGTTCTAGCAGGGCCGACTCCGCAGAAGGCTACTGGCTTTGTCAAGGATGGAAGGGGCTCAACAAATCTACATAACATATAACATTGTCACCATAGTCGTAATGTACCAATACAATAGTCATAGAAGGCAGAATATAACGCAAGCATTCATAATTCAGACGAAACCAGACATCGGGTACTTGATACGATGATGTTTAGGCACCGAAACCATAGAGGGTACGACCAGAGCGCTTCAGGGCATATACAACATCAAGCGCAGTAACAGTTTTCCTATACACGAGTCAGGGTGTGCACTGCATGTCGATAAAATATGCTTACCTCTTTGCATGTTCAGTATAAGTGACAGAGTCACGGATAACCTGGCATATGGAGTCAGAATCCGGAACCGCAACAAATACACAATGACTCACGTTCTCGAGGAAGATTTTCAAAACACCACGAGTCTCCTCATAGATGAGACCAGAGATACGCTTCACACCACCACGACGAGCGAGACGACGAATGGCCTGGAAAGTGCAGTGAGACAATGCCAGTGTGGAGGGAAAAACAACACGTACGGGCTTAGTGATACCTTGAATGTTGTCACGAAGGATCTTGCGGTGGCGTTTAGCGCCTCCCCTGGACTACTTGTCAACGAATCGCCCAACGTGAGGAGCGGCACGACCTACTTTCCAAGACCTTTTCCTCCTTTTCCACGTCCAGACATTGGTGATAAAGTATGTTACTTGGGTGTATGCGATGCAACACGGTGTGGTGGTGGTTACAGTGAAAGGCGCGTCATTGTTGATTGGCGTGGTTATATGCTGTAATCACGTCACGTGACATTATCGCGCAGCGCACGAGCCACAGCTCTAGAGCCTTTTATCTCGAACGTAGATAGCACAATCCTCTTCCGGAGGCGTTCTTCGAAACGTGTATTCATAGTATATTCCGTGATTGATCTGAATCCTGGTCGGTAATGATACGGTGCATCTCGCAACTGCCCACAACACTAACGGAGTGGAAGAGAAAATCTAGCCGAGAATTTGAGCATACCAGTGAAAGCTGGGAGAATTTCAAAGGCGCTCGAGAGGGCGCAATCAACGGTTGGTATTTTAGGCTTGAGAATCCAAGTATGCCTCCTCAGAAAACAAACTACATATAACCAGGACACCATCTCGTCATACGTAGTCGGCGTTTTTATTCGACATCAAAACACCAACCGCATACCATCATTGTTTGAGGCCCATTCCACATTTCGGAGGTGTAAGGATCAGCGGGCAAGTCCGTTAATCCACCTCCCCCAAAATCGAGATGACGCGGCGAGAGCTGTTTCGAGGTCGTTCTCTAGGTTGTTTAATTGATCCTGGGAGAAAGATCTGTTGAATCATCAATCGTCGTGCGTCAGAGTGTATCAATAAAACAGGTCTCACGGAACCTGACTCTGCAAACTGTCTGCGTTGTCCAGAGTAATAATACCCTCCTGCAAAGCCTCACCAATGAGCGAGTCGATGCTGGAAACAGAGGCGTCACGCTTGTATGTGGGCGGGGCCTGTGGAGGAGCCCTGCCAAAGACAGCGGTCAGAGTGTGCTAGGTAGATCTATCTCACAGCATTTGTCCGCCGCCTTCACCATCCTGCATGGCGCCACCTTCGACTTGTCGCTTACCTCCGATGCCAACGGCGCCTACCCAACAAGAAGGAACTGATCCGTTTCCGTTTCCGTTTCCTCCGCCTGTGGATCTACGGGATATCAGCATATACTGGCATATTCGTTGGCATATTTACTCACCACTGGATTGGGGAGCGGACATGACCGGCGCGACAGCGGCGATCGTAAATACCACGGAGAGTACGAAACGGGAACGCATCGTGCAAGGTTGTGATCGACAAGAGGAGTCAATAAACGTGAGCGTTCGTACGTGCGAGCCAAAGGTGGACGCAGGCTGCTAAATCTGGGAGCGAAAAGTCGGTTTTTGTATGGTAATGGTATAGAGGAACGCGGGGACTCAACGGTTGAAACCATCATCCCGTTCCAAAGCCTATGAGCAAGGCGGGGCGTTTCGGATCGTTCCTCGTTGAACGTCGCATCAGTGAAATGGTCGCATAAACTTCAGGACCCACGGACCACTATCCAATCTGCGGATCAAACCGTGGCTTAATGACGGGCCCATCAATGTTCCTTCTCGTCCCATGCGCACTTTGATGGATTCTACTAGGGCTGAATGAACCCTTTAGGAATCCTATGGGATTGAAGGCAACCAAGCTACGGATCAGAGGTGAAACGTTGATGAATTCAGTAAAACGATCGTAATAGTGGTGCAAGTCTTGGCAACTTTATACACTTTACACCGAAGTGGAAGCCCGGCGACGATTTTCAGTGATGTTATCGATGACCGCAAATGTGTTCAAGTCGCGGGATCAACTCGGGCGGGCAGTATGACAGCCTTGTCGTCTGTGCGCCAGCCGGGGCCCGGAATCTTGCAATGCTTTCACGATTGTCGCGATGAACCATAAGTTTGGGCATTTCAAGATCTTCATATTCATATCGTACTTGAAGACTCAACGACTGTCATCTCTAGGGCCTCGAAAGGCCAAAGATCGCGCTAGCTTTAATGTAATCTTGATTAGCTAGGCTAGTGTCATAAGCGCAGCCACTGAACACAAATAGAGCCAAACAACGAACATGAAAAGTTGCGAGTTTATTTTCGTCGTTTGCTCGCGTCGCCCTTTGAGAAAGAACTTGCACGTTTCATAGCCATGGCCTCCCCAGCACCCGCTTCAGATGGCATTGGCATTGCAAACCTCCCTAACCAGGTTCGTCCTTATATTTCTCACTCAACACATCAGACGCTGAGCGCGTCGCGTTCTGCACCAACAGAGGCACAAAATCGTTGCCAAGCATGGCGCACACTTCACCATGATGGTAGTCGGTGCGTCGTATCATTTTCTTGCGTCTGACCTTGCCGAACATTTTTCTGGCGGACAGGTGAATCTGGTTTGGGCAAGACTACTCTTGTCAACACTCTCTTCACTACCGAGTTGTCTCCCGCCAAGAACTACACGAGGCGTCACCACAAGCAGCTCGACAAGTTGACAGAGGTCGAGATAATCAAGGCAGAGCTCGAAGAGAAGCAGTTCAAAGTCAAGCTCACCGTCATTGACACCCCAGGATTCGGGGATTATGTCAACAACCGTGATTCTTGGTCCCCAATTGTCGATTTCATCGATGATCAGCATGAGGCCTATATGAGACAGGAACAACAACCCCAACGTGGGGAAAAGACCGACCTCAGGGTGCACTGCTGCCTGTATTTCATCAGGCCCACTGGTCACACGTAAGTTTGCTCAGTGCTGGGTATTTTACCGTAGAGGCTCACGCGTCTCTGGTTCAAAGGTTAAAGCCTCTTGATATTGAGATCATGAAGCGTCTCGGCACACGTGTTAATCTCATTCCTGTCATTGCCAAAGCCGACACCCTTACCCAGAACGACCTCTTCGTTTTCAAGCAGCGCATCCGAGAAGTTGTTACTGCACAGGGGATTCGTATCTACCAGCCCCCTGTCGAGACCGACGATGAGGCGGCTGCAGAGCATGCTCGCATGCTTGCTGACGCCATGCCTTTCTCTATCATTGGCTCAACGGAGGATGTCCAAACCCCTGATGGCCGCGTCGTCAAGGGTCGTGAGTACCTCTGGGGTGTTGCCGAGGTCGAGAATGAAAACCACTGCGATTTCCGCAAGCTGCGCTCTCTCCTCATTAGGACGCACATGTTGGACTTGATCTCGACGACTGAAGAGCTCCACTACGAGAACTATAGACAGCAGCAGATGGAGACGAGGAAGTTTGGAGAGCCAAAAGTTAAGAAGGTGGACAATCCAAAATTCAAGGAAGAAGAGGAGCAACTTCGCAAGCGTTTCACCGAGCAGGTCAAGGCTGAGGAAGCCCGTTTCAGGCAATGGGAACAACA
>JBBPSB010000836.1:0-10548 GCA_038093375.1 Xerocomus brunneocitrinus
GTGAGTTGTTTTACATTTATTAATTACTCCGAGACTTATGTACCGTAGCTCCGGACAACTCCGGTCTTTAACAGGTAAATACATAGTCGTTATCGCCCACTTGGCAGCGTCTGAGCTCCAGACAACTCCGGTCTTTAACAGCCCGGACCTCTCGGACTTTAATAACTAGCCTCTTCTGAGCTGCTTGAAGCCTGCTTTTCTAACTCATATTCTCCAGGAACCCCATCATCCTCATCGTCTTCATCGTCACCAAAGAGGCACTCATGTTTGCCGGAGTCGTGCAGGTTATGCACATCTTCAATGTGGCTCTTAGTTGCTCCGATACGTGAACTGCCTGAGACTTTCGCACCTTTCAACACCTGCCATTTCCGTTCCTCGTCAATGATCTTCAAGCCTTTGGTCAGAGAAGGGCCGGTGAAAGCAGGCAGTGTAGTGTCATCCGCTGGCTATGAATATGTCATGGTTAGGTGACTGTGCCTGTTCAAAGGAACTCACTAGCTTGAACCCGAACCTTTCATCCGACTTGACCATTTTTTGAGCCGGCGCTTGTCGAGAATCGCGACTGTCGGACTATTGTGGTCGATTGTCGTCAAAGCGAGTGACTCTGAGCCCAAGCATTGAACCTGAGAATAGGCTTACCGTATTCACCCGCGTCTGGCTTTCATGGACTGCCGGGCACACCCCATGTTGAACAGGTGGTTCGCGCCCTCCAGACTATTGGAAACGAGTGAGAACCATTGAATGTGAGACATGTCACTTACCCTATTCGTTAATCTCTGGCTGTCTTGGGCCACTGCACGTTGAGGAGGTTGGTGGTCTCGCTGAGCCTATCAACAGAATAGTTGAGGGTTGAGGGCAACACAGACGCTTACCTGATTTGTCCACTTCTGGCTCTTGGGTGCCATTGGGTTATACTCCTTGCCAGCATCAACAAATGCATCCCGTTTCTCCCAATGGCTGGATGAGACAGCGTCACCAACCTTCTTAAGCTGTTCAATGGCGCCACCACTGCCCTTGCCAACCCTTGAGCTTCAGCGAACAGGACTCAAATCTGCTACCTTCTGCTTCTTTGAAGGCGCAGCAGCATCTCCCTTGGCAGAATGCCGTTTATGAGCACTCTTGGCCATGAAAAGCAGGAATTGGTATGTGGTAAATACAAAGACCGTGTATGGAAGTGGCAAAAATTTAACGATCCACTAAGCAAATATAAGCGACCAAGCGAGTCAGACCATTCGCACTTAGGACACCGGTTGTGTAGCCTTTAATTCGTTGTAAAGTGCGAAAAATAGTTCCTTGTCCCAATATTGGTTGAGCCAAAATTCTTCTGTTAGTGTGTGACTATTGACAGATGACAGGCGTGCGTTCGCAATCTTTCCAAACCACGGGACTAAATTCACGGGCGAGTGAAGTTGGTCGAGGGGAATGACGTCCCCAAAGTACTCCCCATTTGCCCTCTCCACTCGTCGGAGAATGTGCATTGATGTTACGGGATCGCGCCAACTGTTGCCTTGAGGGACTATATCGAATTGACAGATGTACATAAGAAATTTTCTGGACCACCACGGCTTCTGTCCGCGAGGTGGCACAGGGCGGAATATGAGTCTGACCTCTCCTACGCAGTGGCCTGTCAAAAAAAAGGATGAATGGGCGAACTCAGAGAATTCAAATGACCGATATAAACTTACCTGAAAGTCCCGAGGATGGCCAGCTTTTCGAAGTATCGACATTGAAGATTACCGCATCAAAATGACCATGCTTCCACGAAGTGGACGGCGGGAAAGCGCCAACAGCTCAAGCTGGATCTAAGTCACTGATAGAGTAGAATGGAGTTTGCTGGAGGTGTACTGAGTGCCAGACGGCAAGATGCGTGAAGGGGAGATGGCAATCACGAGGAGAAGAACATGGCCCGGTGACTGTATGAGGTTGCTCGGACAGTTCTCGTTGAATATAATCCCCAAGTGCGGCGTGGAGATTGGGGATCTGAAATTCAACGGCAATGTGGTTGATGATCTTGCGATTCATCTTCGGATCCCTAGCAACGTTGATCGCAGTGCGACCACCAAGAAAAGTACGCAGCAGAAAGTGAACAGAGTGTTGAGATTATTAATTATCTTATCTTATCAGATAATTTAATCTTTATTATATCACAAAGCATGTGACTTTAGGTCATGTGATCAGGTACACTGTTCATGTCATGCTATTGGCTGATAGCCGTATCACTTCTTATTGGTTGTAGATATGAGGTATTTTAGCTTCTTGGATAAGAGCTATTTCTCCTATTGGACGCTATTGTTATACGTACATAGATACAAATAATAGCTAGACACTATATATAGAGGGGATCTTATCTATCTCCCCTCTAACGAATTATCATCCACTTCTTCGTTCTACTGCTATCCAGCAAGACCTTGACTACCAATCTCAATGTTCACCTACCTAGTGAGTATTCCCACTAGGCTCTACTCCTTTGTCCCCTCGCCCTTCAGAGTACTTCGTACTTCGAAAGGTTATGAGCCCCGCTTAGACAAGTGGAGTTCGTCATTCGATATCACACAATGCCTCCCACTGTCTTGCATGGTGAACGCTGGTGGTTGCTAGACCTCTTGCATATATTCATGCTCCTCACACATTTGTACGAAGGAATGCAATCTGCAGTAATGGTGGAGCTGGTCTCCGATGTCCTATTATTCACCTGGGAAGGCGGCTTTGCTGTTATCTGGAGACGAGCTGAAACGATCGTGCTGATCTTTCACCTACAAATGTTGGGGCATCAACACGAACTGACAATGAGTGTTGCTTCTTCCAGAACTCAACCTGCTCAGTCAGTAAGTGATTCACCCCCACCATTACTCCAAACCCCACCGTCGTCAACCCAACAAAGTCCACCTCGAGAAATTCCTTGAGAGAGTCCACCACGAGAAGAACCTCGTGAGAGTCCACCCAGGTATTCTCGTAATCCTGAGACGATTCCTAGGGCGGTTGATAACAATCACCCTAATAGTTTTTCAACCACCGGAATCTACTTCCATATCCCTTGTCCACTCTGTTCCGGAGCGATTGAACAAGGAGAAGTCCACACTCATGGTGAGAGACGAGTTGTTCAACAACATTTGACAAACTTAGCGGATCACATTCGTGAACCCTATATTATTAGTTGAGTCATCTGCTCCTCACCTCCTGCTTCCACTCGCTCCTCCGGTTCCTATCACCGAGCACCTCCTGAACTTCCTCTTCCAACCTATATCGATTCCCATCGCGATGTCCACATCCCAGTCCCCATCGCTGAACCGCTCCATGTCCACTTCGACCAAGGAGAACATCCCTCTGGACGTTACCCCTCTGGAGTTGGAGTCTATGGACGTCGAGCTCCAGTACCCACCGTCACCTCCTCCTCAACCAATCTTCCAAACAGTGGAGTTCCAGTTTGACGAAGCTCCTCTCCTGGAGATATGTCATCCCCTGCTGGTCCGAGTAACGACCGCAGAGGTAATGCGCCTCGCCGAACAGGCTGGCGTTCCCTACGCAGACAACAAGGCATGCTGGACTCAGCTGCCCAACGGAGTGTTCCCGAGTACCATCCATGGGACATGGATTGCCTAGTGAAGGTGAACCTTCACCAGAGGGGAATGGAGCCGCACTACATCTCGTGCAAAATCCAATACCCCGATGGCAACCGCACTACTTTGGCAGCATTCCGCCAACGCGCACTCCTCCAAGCACTCCCTCTCCAACAGACCCAGGTCATGGACATGGAGATCGCCCTGAGGCGACTCCTGAAGATGGCGATGAAACCCATCTACCCTCAGCTCCAGATGCCGATACCGCTGGAGCGCGTCCACCTCTTGTCGAGAATGGTCCTACCGTTTCGGATTCAAACTGTTGAAACCGAAGTGAGATACCTGGTCTGTGCCCTTAGGTACTGCACCGAGACCATAGCATCAGGAAAAACCCCAAACACTAACTTAGCTAGCTTACAGTTAATTAGATATAAGTTTACTAAATATATATAATTATTGAAACTTAGGCTAATTAGCACTAATTAGTGCCAATTATGGATACTTAGTATTGGAAGCTTTCACTTTGCTTTGATCCTAATGTTGATAATCCTAACACTGATAATCCTAACCTCATCTAACCTTGAGAATCCAATCCTAACACTGATAATCCTAACCTTATCTAACCTTGTACAAAAAAGTATACAAAAAAGTGTACAAAAAGTGTAAGTGTACCAAAAAAGTGTACCAAAGAAAGTGTAGTAAAAGTGTACAAAAAAAGTGTACAAAAAAAGTGTACAAAAAAAGTGTACTAAAAGGGTACCAAAAAAGTGTACCAAAAAAGTGTACTAAAAGTGTACCAAAAAGTGTACTAAAAGTGTTCCAAAAAAGTGTACTAAAAGTGTTCCAAAAAAGTGTACTAAAAGGATACCAAAAAAGTGTACCAAAAAAGTTTACTAAAAGTGCACAAAAAGTGTAGTAAACAAAGTGTAGCTTAAGTGGGACTTAGTGGAATTTTGTGCGAGCAATGTCATGTGACCGTGTCAAACTTGCCACATCACCTCTTTTCTCACTTCCTTGCTCTCTCACTCTATCGTCCGCTCACCACACACACTGCCGGTGGGGCTACAACAGCCCCACCGGCATAACATGTAAGTAAGTTCCTTCACCCAGCCGTTGCCCTCACCCAGCCGTTGCCCTCACACAGCCGTCACCCTCAACGCAGCCGTCGCGCGCATGCACCTCCCTCACCCGCGCGTGCCCAGTCCCCACCCGTACGTCCCACCCGCCCATTCCACGCACCTCCCTCACCCACGCACCTCCCTCACCCACTCACCCAGCCGTCGCCCTCACCCAGCCGTCGCCCTCACCCAGCCATCGCCCTCACCCAGCTGTCGCGTGCACGCACCTCCCTCACCCGCGCGTGCCCAGTCCCCACCCGTACGCCCCACCCGCCCATTCCACACACCTCCCTCACCTGCGTGTGCCCAGTCCTACCCGTGCGTCTCCATGTTGCACCCACCTCCCTCACCTACGTCCTTGTGCCTTCTCCCCCTCATGCCCTCTCACCCTTGTACTTATAGTCTATACTACATATATGTGTCATTGTATTAGTTGTTTGAATAATGATTTAATTTTCTTTTTCATAACTGGTGTGATCAAGCAATCTAAAGTGTAAATAATATAGCAAGATTGGCTCTAATTATTGAAAATTAGCTCTAATTAGTAGTGTCTTAAAGTCCGGTCTAGGACCGCTCAAAAAACCGGCAACTGGACCGGACCGTGACCATTTAGGACCAGACCGCGGTTGCCAGTTGCTGCCCCTCACAACTTGTGCGGTTGCCGGTTGCCAGCTCTAGCCAGTATGTATACAACCGGTTGCAAACCGGTCATGACTGGTCGTTTACTAGTGACAAATCGAATGGCAATAGATCTATGACATGTGCGAACAGGACAGCTTAGCAACGGACAAACTACACCTCCACCACCTCATCAACCCTATCCCAAACTGTATGCTCTTCGTCTCGAGAGAGGAGGGCTTGAAACTCATCTATATCTATCTCCTCATAGGTAGATGAGTTGAGTTTCACAGAATTGAGAACCTCAGTTTGCCATGCGTGTTTCAGGACTTGAAGCTGCTCGAATTTCTCTGCCCTGAGGCGTGATCGGCGGTTGGTTGCACTTCCGCACCCGCTGAAAACAACCGTTCACAGGGAATGGAGGTTGCTGGGATTGCGCAAACATCCTTGGCAATACATGCCAGTGTCGGATATTGCTTGGAATGCGACTAAAACATTGTGAGCAAACAGAAAAAGAAAGACTCATGAATTCGACAAACCGCCCACCACCTGACAATATCAGTATCCTTCATAACATTGCTTGGTATGTCGTTCAGGTACCGGCGCAACTCTTCCTTCCACCCACCACTATTTACTTGCATGGACTTCTGAATCAGTTGGCGACGGTGGCGATCGTAATCTGACCCAAGATCACGATAGCGGATGGAGACTGAGTCTTGATCTGCGACAGTCTTGTCATTGGGCCCGTCATCTAAGCCCTTCCGATCGTCCCAATACTCCTCCATTGTGTTTTCAACCACTTTGAGTGCGTCGTCACACCAGTCTTTCACGTTAGGGTTGCCTGCCTCTATCTCCTTTTTTTGTTCTTCGACACCACCCCAGGCGACCTCGATGTATGTCAGCTTGTAGTACAGATGCAAAACTGTAGGAAGGTAGTTAGTTTGTTGTAGCATGAGATCAAATGACATACCAAGGGCAAGAACATACACATCCTTTTCGTCAAACTTGTGGTAGTATTTCTTCAGCTTGTCGATTCCCCGTTCCAACGCATTTTGATACGGCATGTACTTGTTGAGGGCGAGCTTCTCCTCCCATGTGGTAAGAAGTGCTTCGAATGCCAGAATTGCACGCCAAAGTGCCGGGAGATCATCAGATGAGAACAGATGTTGTATCTCATTTGTGTCCGATATGATTGTCCGCACATCATTCATGCGTTCCCAATCTGGTGCCTTGAGGGCAAATGCCATCCAAGGGATATGCTTGACAGGTCGACCCGGGCGTCTGAGCGAGGTGATTGGGCTGAATAGTTCATCGGCAGACTTTATAAACAGGTTGATAGGCTACTTGGAATGTAAGTAACAAGACATTGATATGAGATTGCATAACGTACCGTTCGCAAAGCGTAAGAGCGAGCAAGCATTCCGTCTGCTGTGCCCCAACACATGTTGCTATGGAGAGGGATCTTGAGTGGAATGTTGATCCCACACTCGCGTTGGAGGCGCTCGAAATATGCCACATGCTGTCCAGATGCATGAATCTTGATGACGAGAGTTCGAATGGTAGCAACAATGTCAAGGTGGTTGCCCTGGACTTGATTTTCGGGCAATGTCGGATCAAACTCCCAAATGGCTGTAGTGGTCTCAACGTGCACGATTCGGGTGACGGCGCTCATGAAGTCGGTGATAGCGAGATTGACAATGTGCGCAAGGCACGGGAGGCGATGTTGGTCAGGGTTGAATGAGTAGACTTTGCGGGAATGAAGAGTTGATTCGATAGTTGCATGTCGTATCGTTATTGCTCGTATTGTCTGCAGTCACACAAAAAAGCTGCGTGGTATTAGTATTGACTAGAGTACGATATACTTGTGTACGCACCTTAGAAGCCTTGTTTGTGATGATACCAGCTCGCTTGCATAACCCAACAAAGTAACGACCGAGGTTCTCGCCAGAGTGTGCTCCCGTGATGGGATGGAATGCAATAACCGCATTGTGCATTTCCCACTCGCCAGACTTCCCGGACTCGATCCAGTGGGCCGAAATACCCATGAAGGAGGCTTTCGTTTGGTTGACTGACCAAAGGTCAGTCGTGGTTGAAATACGACCGGTCGTTGTAGCCTAACAAAGTGAATGTTAGAACAGAAGAGAAGATTCAAATACATGAGTCCTCACCTGAGTTCGTTCCTTCAGTGACTTGATGAATTTGACAAAACTGTTGTGAATAGTGTTTGAAGGTCAGGTCATGTGACCGCAAAAAGACCGTGACCTAACCGGACCATGACTGAGTGTAACCGAATGATCAGTCACGGTTACAATCAGTCAGGTTATGGTTACGGTTACGGTCACAGCTCTCATCGGATGACTCAAAAACCGACACAAGACCGGTTCGAACCGGTTTTCGACAATAACTGACTACTCGAGATTGAAACCAACTACGCTGACACAATCTCCACTCCCTGCTTGTCCCACCCCTCAAGCTCTGCAAACTCTTGCTCCACCTGATGAAAATCCTTGAATTCCTCGAGACAAACTTTGTTTGAGTTGAGCGCCGCGTGATCAACAATGGTGTTACGCCAGACATGTTTCATGATTTGTAATTCCTCGAACTGTTCCGACCCGAGCCTCGAGCGCCAGTCCGTAGCAACCTCTGCACCAGCAGAAAAAAGTCGCTCACATGGCACAGAAGAGGCCGGAATGGCACATATATCTCATGTGATAAGGGACAGTGTTGGATAGATAGCAGAATGAGTCTGACAATAATGAGTAAAGAGATTACTAAGTATAACAAAACACTCACCGCCCACCACACAAGAATGTCCATGTCCTTGGTAACATTCTCTTCAATGATGGTCAGGTAACGGCGAAGTTCTTCATGCCATCCAAGCGTGCCGCTACTCTGCTTGACAGCATTCTCCATGAGGGCGCGATGATGCCGTTCGTATTCATCAGCCAACATTGTGTTGCCAGCCTGAACACCATCCAACTGAACCCCAGACTTCTGCATCATGTCGCGGTGGTTTTCGTTCCAGTAATGCGACACGGCATCCTCGACAACTTTCATTGCCTCGTCGTACCAGTTTTTGGCCTGTTGGTTACCTGCAGCCTGCTCTTTCTCCTGTTCCTCAGCACCTCCCCACGCCATCTTAATATAATCCATCTTGAAATAGGGATGCAGAACTAGAAAACATTAGTATGATTGCGTAGTATGATGAGTTTAACGTACCGAGTGAGAGAATATAGACGGGTTTGTGGTCGAACTTGTTGTAATATTTGCTAATCTTGTCAAGACCACACTGTATCGCCGCACAGTACCGGTCGTTGTGCACAGCTTCCGGTTTTGTCTCCCATGCAGTCTGGAGTTCTTCGAGGGCTGGTATACTTCGCCATAGTGTAGGATTTTGGTCGCCTGAAAAGTATTCTTGAATATTATTCGCATCCTAACATGATTAATTAGTCAAACGTGATGTAGATAGTACGTGGTTGTGACTTACTGCAATGATGTTGCGTATACTGTTCACACGCTCCCAATCCGCCTGCTTGAACTTAAAGGTGGTCCAGGGTATGCGCTTCATTTGACCGTTGCGGCGGATTGATGTGATGGGACCAAAGAGCTCGTCTGCGGAGTTAACAAAGAGGTTGATGGCCTGATTATACACACATGAGCATGCGGATGGTGAGCACTGAATGATCAAAGAACGTACTTGACGAAGGTGATATGCATGGCCAAGCATGCCGTCTGCAGTACCCCAACGGATGTTACTGTGTAACGGGATGGACAACGGGGGGTTGATACCACAGTTGCCTTGCAGAGTTTCGAAGTATTCGATACGTTGACCACTACATTGTATCTACACGAGTCTGGTTGTTAGTGGGGTAATGATATCCAATGACCGTTAGACAAACCTTGATAGCGAGTGTACAAATAGCGGCAACAACGTCCAGTGAGTTGTCCAGAATGCGGTTGTCAGGGAGTGATGGATCGAACTCCCATATTGCCGTCGTCGTCTCGACAGCTGAAATATTCGTAAGTGTGGACATCACAGCCGTGATGGCAAGATTCAAGACATGGCCGAGACATGGAAGTCGGTGTTGGTTCGGGTTGAATGAATACATGTTACGCTTGTGGAGTAAGTCTTCGACTTTATCGCACATCCGGTCGTTGTTGCTGGCATTGTCTGCGGTGATACAAAGAAGCTTGGATGACTGCTCGAAAACAAATGAATAAGAGCAAATGTATACAGATAAAAGAGGAACTGACCTGAGAGGACGACTTTGGAATGATTCCGGCACGCTTGCAGAGGGCAACAAAGTAATAAGCAAGGTTCTCGCCGGTGTGCTGACCAGAGACCACGCGAAAACCAACCACCTTCAAACACAGATCCCACGTGGTAGTCTTCGTGTCGGAATGAATCCAATGGGCAGTTAAGCCCATGAAGCTTGCCTTCGTCTGCTCAACAGACCACATGTCTACCGTGGTTGACACGCGGCCGACATTTGAGGACTGGGTGAAGATAGGTAATGGCTTGTATTGATTGTAAAGTTGTACCCACCTGGAGCTCGTCCTTGAGGTTGTTGAGGAACGCCGAGAAAGTGTTGTGAACGTAGGTTGTGACATCGTGCGTAGAGGGTAGGATCGCCTTGGTAGCATTTGGGCGCATTGCTACCAGACAGTTGCGAAACGCCGCTTTGTCAGCCACACAGAGACTCTGATCAATTGTTCTCAGTACGCTACCAATCAACCTATTCATTTGCCCACCTGATCGTCGCAGACAACGAATTCAGCAACACATTTCAAGATTTCCTCTCTTGAAAACATGAGAGGTCCCTTGGTTTTTGAAAGAGACCCATCCAACTTCGTTTGTTGCAATCCCTGTGTCGTCTTTTGCTTTTCTTGATCTCGATCTTTTAGGACCTGCGGTGGAATAGCTCGGTAATTCTCGTCGATACTTTGTGTGGCGCATCGTTCCTGGTACACAGCATAGTGACCCCGAATGTGGTGGCGGCATGACGAGTTGCTGCCCGTATGGAACACTCGCCGCTTGCCATTCTTCTTCACAAATTTCACGTCATCTCTGTGTATCGGTAAGTCATTTGTTGCCCTGAATTCACTGTTGTTTTGACACGTACCTACAGATCGTGCACCATCTTCCTTTTAACAACTCGGAACCTCCATCCGATTGGTTGAACTGGACAGTAACCCATTCAGAAAATATGGTCAGTAAGTCGTCCGTATTTCCCTTCTTCGTTCGACGGAGCTCA
>JBBPSB010000837.1:0-10526 GCA_038093375.1 Xerocomus brunneocitrinus
GGACAACGAACCCGCGATCAAGGTCCAACTCGAGGACATGTATTTGTACCTGCGCTGGAGAAGTTGGAGCTCTATTGCATCTCGTTTAAACCCGACAACGAGACAGAGTGGTCGGGCATGTCTCCAAAGACACTCTTTGACGCCCTCTCTACCCGTAAGGGGCTCAGGGGTCGACTGACCATGATTAAATGTGATACATACTAGATAGGATGGATAACTTGTATTCCATAGCCAGCGAGTTTGTATTGTCATCCCCAGGTATCATTCACACGCGCACTTGATCAATTGCATTTTCGTCACACACATTGCGTATTGAGGTACAAAATTGAATCAATTCTGGTTTTTCTGCAGCAAGGGTATGTAGACAATGACGCGTGGGGAAACGCATGGTTGACTATTGAGATGCGTGGCTTGGATCCCGCTCCAATGTGCGCGCAGAACAACGAAAGAAAGAAAGGGGAACGGGCACGAGAATAGAATAGATGACCAGGATAGACGTGGCGCACGGCGCATCGCTCTCAGCGCGGCTGCGCAACGGCGTGCACGCTCGACCGGATGGATGGAAAGAGTAACGTTGTGCGGTCCGAGAGGGATTCGTCTTGCGAGTTTTCAGCAAGTGGCAAGGACGCATCTGTGTCCAAAACCGAGGTCACTCCTTATACCGGTGGCTAGACATGGCTGACAGGTGGTGTCAAGAGAGACGTTGAGGTCTTGTAATCTCGACATGACGCCATGCATTGGCCCCCGCACATAAAAAGAAAGTTCGGCAGCGCGATGGTTGGATGCGGGAGTTGGGGGACGTTGCTCTTTTTGCCGAGCTTACTCGACGTGACCAGCACCACGTCTTTCTTCCAGCAAAACTAGCATTGAGGAATGAACGTGTAATTGAATCGTCCAACTTGTTGCTCGTCGCCGGACCCCATCCACTGCGGGCAGTTTGAGACCTCTGGATGTGGAGCCAGCTCATATTTCTCGCGAATCGAGTTGCCGCTGACCAGTGGGTTATCCAGGCCCATTCGTATCGCCCAGTAAGTGCTGAGCCGAGTACGTTGATGTGATGCGATGGGTGGTGGAATAGGTTGTGTATCCCCGCCGCTATTGCGCCCATGGAACGCAAAAGAGCAGATGGGATGGACAGGTATCCCTCTGAGTGAATCGGGGGGTACGACAAGGTCCTGCAATGAACGGAACACGGGGTGAGCTAGATCTTTGAGTCACCGTTAGAGGGGCGCGTCGTGAGTTCTGTCTCAGAAAGACACACAGAAGACGGTGGGTGGTGCATGCATGTATTGGACATACACACAAGACATGGCAATCGCTGGCTTTTCCCTTGTGGGCAAGGGGTAAGCGCAAGCGTTGAGCCTAAACCTGGGCCTATAACCAGCTGAGATTCGAAACCTCTTGAAGCGACCTTTGATGCAAATTGGCGCGTATTGATGTGACGATGGCATGGGTGGAGGGAACGAGTGGGTCAGCGAACGGAAGAGTAATGGGGGAGCGGAACGCACACGCATTCGGGGATCCTCACGACGATCTGGTGGCTGTTTCCTTTGGTACTCATGCTTGGCTTCCTGGTTCACCAGGGAATGCGGCCCGCACTCGCGTTGGTCACCAGAAATTAATATACTAGCGCGAAGCTAAGGGAAAAACAGGAGCGTACGCACGAGCCAACTCACGGACTTACCCCGAGCTTGTCCAATGTCCATTGGGTGAGGTAGGTCAATGTCAACCAATGGACCGGGCCAGTCAGGCCACTTCGCGAAGGACTTGTGCGACTCGTGCACAGATGTATAGTACTTGCCTTCTTAGAACGCGAGGAAGCACAAAGACGTCAACTCAAAGACAATTCGTATCTCGATTCGTTGTGTTACCTCAAAGCGCTGCCTGATCGCAAGGGTAATGTCAGAGAGCGACGAGCTCCTAAGGTCTGTGTGGCTGATGGAAACGGTTATGTATTAACATACACCACTTGTCACTAACGTTCGACTTGCGCCCACAGGGTAAGTCTCTGTGAATCATGGCACATTACCAACGCTAACCCATCTGTTTCGATAAGACGCCGCTATTGAACCCACTGTCAACAACATGTCCTCAGACAATGCACCAACTGATTCTCTAGCCCGCGTGGAAGGAGAAATCCATCAGCGAATAGCACTCCTGTCCAAGCAAATTATATCCCTGTCCAACCTCCGCGTCAGAAGAAACTTCCTTTTACCTGTTTTCCGCCTTCCACCTGAAACCCTTGCAATCATATTTACCCATGGCGCACGCGACTATTATGAAAGTAACAATGGTGGCTACTTCACTCGCTGTATGCCTACTTGGATCAACGTCTCGTATGTTTGCCATCATTGGCGCAATATCGCTCTTGATTGTCCGACTCTTTGGACCTACCCCTTTCACACGTCGCTACGCTGGACAGAGGAGTTACTACTTAGGTCAAAACAGGCACCGTTGAAAATATCTCACCGGTTCGCAACAAAGGGCCGGTCAGGTATTCTGGATAGGTGATTGAAGCATTCGGAACGCATCCAAGAGCTCCGTTTGCACCTTCCGTCGTGGTTTGTTCCAGCCAACCTTACCTTTTGTGCTCCCCATCTCGAGAGGCTAGAAATCGAAGTACGGGTGCGGGACAATTCTGTGCAGCCCTTGGTGATCATTGATTGGGACAAGTCTCCTCTCCGTATCCTGAAGCTCGCCAACTGTTCACTGCCATGGTATTTGCTTAACCTAGGCGGATTGAAAACACTTTCTCTGCGCCGTGTTCATTCACCTTCCCCACCCAATATGCTCCAGTTTCTAACCATCCTGAGCGGCATGCGGGACCTCACTGTCTTGCATCTCGAGGATGTTCTCCCTAGTGCCCGCGGTTTTCTCTCTAGTGGTGGCCTCGGCATCTCCCCGAAAGTTGATTTACCCTCTCTCACTCGCCTGGCAATCGTGGCGCCATTGTCGGCGGTCGTTACATTGCTATCCTCTGTCAACATCCCGTTGACAACCCAGCTCAGCCTAAAACCACGATTCGAACGTGGCTGCTCCATTGATGATTATCATCCGATTGTTTCATTTATTGCACAAAGATTCAGCATATCTGAAGAACGGTCATTGTCTGACCCGACATTCTGTTCATTGATCATTGATTGCAGTTCCTCTCCCAAATTGACGTTTAGTACCTCGGAGCGTGATTTCAAGCCTCATTCTCCGAGGGAATGCGAAGACATTCCTCTCGAGGTCATCCTTGGAAGGAGTAAAACAGAGGAAATTGGTGAAATGAAGGGTCTTACAAAGCGCGATAAGCGTCGCATCATGAGTGACATTTGTTGCTCTCTGCCCTTGACCAATGTTCAAACTCTTCATGTCATTGAGCCCAGGTTCTCGTCTGCCATCTGGAAAGAGATATTAGGACATCTGGGTGGATTACGGTACATGAAGCTGAGCCGTGGCTGGATGCCGGACCTGTCTTTCCTCTCTCTCGCCGCTCACGAGCCCAAGGAGAATCTGAGTGGACAAGGGACCCATGATCAAGGTCCAACTCGAGGTCACATATTCGTACCGGCGCTGGAGAAGTTGGAGCTCGCTGGCATCATGTTTATACGCGACCGTACATCGCGGAAGGGTGAGATGTCTCAAAAGTCACTCTTTGACGTCCTCTCTACCCGCAATGGACTCAGAGATCGACTGACCATGATTCACTGCGGTTAAGCATAGATAGGATGGATCACTTGTATTCCATGGCCAAATCAATTGAATTTTAGCTGCACATGCCGAATACTATTATCGAGCTACAAGATGAAATCAGTTCTGGCTTTTCTGCGGCGTGTGTGGATGCGTATAAAAACAACGTTGTTGATAAACTAAGTCAAAAGAATCCATATCACCCAGCGCTCGCCCTCGACACACCAACTGTCCTTACCGTCGACAGTATCCTCAGGGTCAGACCGGGAGAGCAAGTGTGAACCAACCCCAAGAGCTCAACTCGGGTGTTGACTGCCAATTCGCAACGCAGCTGAGAATCAAATCGGCGGCGACAGCACGTCTCTTCGGCATGAGAGTTGATACTGGCGTTAGATTTAGCTTACAGTGACCTTGTATGCAGTCGCAGCAGGACTTGTAGTATGATTCAGCGGGGATATCTGTGCAGAAAGGAAAGGCCTGATCCGAAGTCGTGCAGCGTCAGGCCCGTTTTGGGTAATACGACAAGGTCGGACCAAAAACATGGATCTTCGAGCCGTGATGAGAGGTGCATCGTAGTCATAAGCACGACGCCCGTAAACCGACATGGTGATCTCTGCTTTCTCTGTCGGCAAGGAAGTAGGGGTAACCGTTGGGGCCCGGACCAAGACCTTCTTCATCGTCACTGCTGTCCCATTCCGGGAGCACAATGTGTACTTGAATCGTCTGACTGGAGCTAACATGCACGGACATTCGGGAGGTGCGGTGGGCTTGTTGATTCCGAATACGTCGATGTCTTGTGCGGTGCAAGATAAAAAAGAGCCAGCTAGATTGTGGTGGGAAAAGGTTATGTAATATCACCAAGTGGTCATCACGTTGACTCGGAACTACTGAAAGTTTGTGCTCGTCTGCACACTAGTGTAAGTCTGTGAATCATGGCACAATACCAACGCTGACCTGTCTGTTTGATAAGACACTTGTTTCTGCTCCTTTAATCCCACCCCTTACGATGTCTTCAGATTCCAATGCACCAACCGATGCTCTGGCCCGCGTGGAAGAAGAGATCCATCAGCAAACAGTATCCCTGTCCAACCTTCATGACAAAAGAAACGTCCTTTTACCCGTTTTCCGCCTTCCGCCTGAAACCCTTGCAATCATATTTACCCATGGCGCCCGCGACTATTATGAGAGTAACAATGGTGGCTGCTTCACTCACCATATTCCTACTTGGGTCAACGTCTCATACGTTTGCCATCATTGGCGCAATATCGCTCTTAATTGCCCGACTCTTTGGACCTACCACTTTCACGCATCGCTACGCTGGACAGAGGAGTTACTGCTTAGGTCAAAACAGGCACCGTTGAAAATATCATGCGTCTCCTCTCGTCGGTTTGGAGAAGATAACTGGTGTCTAGGTTTTCTGGATAGGCTCCAAACACATTCAGAACGTATCCAAGAGCTCCGTTTTTGCCTTCTGCCACGCATTCCAGCCAACCTTCCCTTTTCTGCTCCCCATCTCGAGAGGCTAGAAATCGAAGTCCTCGAGGGCAGTTCTGTGCAGTCCTTGGTGATCACTGATGGGGACAAGCCTCTTCTCCGTATACTGAAGCTTGCCAACTGTTCATTGCCATGGTATTCGCTCAACCTAGGCCGATTGAAAACACTTTCTCTGCGCCATGTTCATTCACCTTCCCCACCGAACACGGTCGAGTTTCTAACCATCCTGAGCGGGATGCGAGACCTCACTGTCTTGCATCTCGAGGATGTTCTCCCTAGTGCCCGCGGTTTTCTCTCTAGTGGTGGCCTTGGCATCTCCCCGAAAGTCGATTTACCCCATCTTACTCGCCTGGTAATCGTAGCGCCATTGTCGGCGGCCGTTGCATTGCTCTCTTGTGTCAACATCCGGTTGAAAATACAACTCAGCCTAGAACTGCAATATGAACCTGGCTGCTCCGTTGATGACCATCATCCGATCGTTTCATTTATTGCACAAAGATTCAGCATCTCTGAAGAATGGCCACCGTCTGACCTGACATTCCGTTCATTGATCATGGATAGCGGTTTAACTCCCGAAATGACGTTCAGTACTTCGGAGCGTGATTACATGCCTCGTTATCCGAGGGAATGGGAAGACATTCCTCTCGAGGTCGTCCTTGGAAGAAGTAAAACAGAGGAAATGGGTGAAATGATGGGTCTTACAAAGAGCGAGAAACATCGCATCATGAGCGACATTTGTTGCTCTCTGCCCTTGACCAATGTTCAAAGTCTCCATGTCGTCGAGCCCAGGTTTTCGTCTGCCATCTGGAAAGAGATATTAGGCCATCTGGATGGATTGCGGTACATGAAGCTGAGCGATGGCCTCATGCCGGACCTGTCTTTCCTCTCTTTCACGGCTCACGAGCCCAAGGAGAATCTGAGTGGACAACAAACCGATCCAACTCGAGGTCACATATTCGTACCAGCGCTGGAGGAGTTAGACCTCTCTCGCATCATGTTTGTACCCGACGACCATACAACGTCGCAGGGTGGCATGTCTCACAAGTCACTCGTTGACGCCCTCTCTACCCGCAACGGACTCAATGATCGACTGACCATGCTTAAATGTTATACATACTAGATAGGATGGATCACTTGTATTCCATAGCCAGCGAGTTTGTTTCCCCAGATCCATTGAATTTCAGGTGCACATGCTGATTCGCTGAATACTACCATCGAGATACAAGATTGAATCTTTTCTAGCTTTTCTGCGGCAAGGATATGTGCACGCATATAAAAAGAACGTTACTGGAAAATTGAGTTGACCGAGTCAAAGGTAAAAGGAGAGCATTGTGTGTTTGAATGTGAAAGATACGCGTCCTGAATCCCGACGCTATATAGGTACGTTAGAAAGGGCCATAGCGAAGAGGTGCCACCGATCCATTCTCAAGCGCGTAGAACGTACTTCTTGCCATGCGGACGTATTGCTGGCGCAATCCATATCGCGCTCGCGCTCGACAAGCCAACCGTCCTTACGGACCCAGTACGCGGTGTGAAAGAGACCGTCGACAGTGCCCGCAGGGTCGGACGAGAGCAGGTGTGGGGGAGACATTGTCCACATTCGTCGTTCTTGGTCGTCGCTTGATCGTCCTGAAGTAAGTCATGCGAGTCCGCCGAGAACACAACTCAGCCTAGAGCCACTATTTGAACTGGTGAAACAGTCCAAAGCAATTCGTGAATAACCCACACCATGCGATACTGGAGCACTGCGCGTCAGCCATGAAACCGGCGATGCGACTCGTCTGGGATGACGATAGCCTCCAACTCGCCCCAAAAGGTATTGATGAGCATAGCCCGGCAGGCCGAGTTTAACGATCCGTGTGGGGTGGTGGCGGAGAGCACGAAGAGGGTTGTGTCCATGATATGCTAATGCAGCGCCAGCGCACTGTGAGTGGACGAGCATTGGGATGCGGGGGTTGCGGAAGGAGCCGTGGTCGCACGCCGGGGTTTGCAGCCGGCTCGGTGACAGGAGCCACATGTCGGCGCGTACAGAGCTGTCTTGGACCGCAGCGAGAGGTTCTTGTGGTCGTCTTCGGTGTCGTCTTTGCCGAGAGTGAGGAGTATTGAAGATGAGATGCAGATGGAGGGGTTGTTGGGATGGAATCTTGATCGTTGGGACAGCCTCGCGAGAAAGTTGGTCGGTTTGGTCTTCAAAGGGACTTGGGAGGACGCCGCTCCCCACGGGCTACTGATTCTGTTGGAGGGGAAATGATGTTGGGGGAGGCTGTTACATGTTGATTTGACCACCTCAGATGTAGATTGTGATAAACTGACCTCGTCAAGGCACTCGGGCAGCGTCTGCGACTCATGTGGACTGACACCCGCACCTCTGTCATTATCTGCGTCATCAAAGTTAGTTTACGCCGCTGACCCGCTGCAGAGAGTTGTGCTCACATCATGTACGAACCAAACGACAGCCGTTCCAGTCCCGCCGCCTCGTCATCGCGCGTGACCGCGAGGCAGTTACGAGAACACATTGACTCGCTCGCACGCCGTAGACCTTGTTGTTCTGAGTTTCAAGCTTCAACTTGGTGGCCCACGGAACACGGGGTGAGGCAGAGTGGCACGCCGTGGTCCTTCGACCACTGGGTCACAAGCATGACGGTCGCTAACCAACCCCAAAAGAAACAGCTTCGTTAGTGGGCCCAAGGCGGGGGTTCGTGCTCGGGTCAATGGGCAGTCTGAAAGGAGGAAATGGCATGCTGAGTTCCTTCTGAGAAAGACATACAGAAGACTGTGGGTGGTTCGCCATCCAGTAAACGAGCGTCATTCCGTACTGAAATTTCAATAGCCAATATCAGCTCATCTCCGCCAAGGATTCCGCGTCATCCTAGACTTGACCTAGCTGGACGACGTCCCATTACAGGACCTTGTCGTTCCCCTCGATTCACTCAGAGGGGTACCCGTGCGACGTGTCCATCCCATCCATTCCTTTTCCCGTTTCCTTGGTTTTGTTTGTCTTTCATACGTGCAATGGCTACAGCGATGCGACCCACTCCACCACCCATAACATTACATCAACGTTCTCGGCTCAGCACTCGCTGGATGATACGAACGGGCCTGCATAACCCACCGGTCAGCGCCGCCCCGAGCACCTTCTTGACTCACTTTCCTATCGACTCGCGAGAAAAATGAGCTGCCTCCACATCCAGCGGTCTCTCAAACCGCCCGCAGTGGACGCAGAAAGTTCGGGATTTGGGCGGTTTGGGTCCAAGTTTGTATGGGAGTTTGTTCCCAAGTATGGGTGGGTTGTGCCGTGCACGGCAGACCTGTATCGGAGCTTAAACCTAGGTTTGGGTGGCTAACGATGCCGCCCGCGGCTGACATGGCGGAGACTCAACCTTATCGAACGACGGAGCTTGAAATCATACTTTGCGCTGCACCTCCCGCCTGCATCACGCATGCCGCCCGACGCCCGCCGCTCCTGCCGTGCCCGCCGCCTCCTGCCATTGTAACCATTTGGCAGCTCGTCATCACTGTTGTCGTCGGGCTGCTACACTGGCTTGTTGCGCACTAGGCCGAGTCCCCACCACTATTGCCATCATCGTCCTTTCCCCTTCGCCGTTGTGACCATTTGGCGCCTCGTCATCATCGTCATCATCGGACCACAGTCTGTCCTCTCATTGCAACTGTCTTTACCCTTTCCCTACCGCCGCCGCTCCTGTGTCAGCCACTTCCGGGGACTCGTCATCCTCATTGTCAGCCACCTGCCAGCGTATATATAAAGGTGTGACTTCCTTGAATCGTCGCCTGTAGTACGCACATGCTGACCATCCATCAAGCAAGCAGGCGATGTTGCCCACTGACTGCCGCTTGCCACCGTTGTGACCATTTGACGGTGGCTTGTCTTCACGGTCATGTTGTTGTTGTTGTCAGGCTGCTATCTTGTCGTCGATGGCTCTCACCCACTGACTTGCTGCACACTAGGCCAAGTACACCCCGCTCTCACCATCATCGTTGTCCTTTCCCCGTTACCGCCCTGGTGTCAGCCATCTCTGCTACTGTCGTCATCGGCCAAGTGCATGTCGTCATCGTCCCTGGTATCAGCCACCTCCATAGTGCGTTGTTGGCCACCTGTTGATGTGTATATAAAGGTGTGCCTCTTTTCTTCCCTTGCCTGCACTCTCCTCACAATAGCCCTCTACCCTCTGCTCACTATTGTCGGCCACCTGCTGACATGCCGTCAACCACTCTCTCGAGGGTAGCGCAGCCAAGGACCATGTCTGCCTCTACGGAATGTGCAGGTTCCAGCGCGGTCTTGACGGGATCACCAAGGCCGTTGCTAACCATGTCTTTTTGCTCAATCTCGGTGCATTTTGATTTATCTTTCTTGCATACCCCTCGTCTGATGAACTCAACCCTCATTTGCCACTGTTGCAACCATTTGATGGTGGCCTGTCTCCACGGTCACATCGTCACAAATAGCCATCTACCCTCCGCTCACTATTGTCGGCCACCCGCTGACATGTATATAACTGTACGTCCCTTCAAGTCTTCTCCGCACCACCATTCCCTCACTGTGAGATAGCTGTTTATTCCACCCTTGCCCGCTGGATTCTACATCGTCCCCGTGCCACAATGACGCATCAAGGATTCCAATGCCAGTCGTTGCATTCCTTTCCCCCACCTATAAACCACTCTCCGCCTCACTCCCACATTGCTTCCCTCTGTCCCCCCCGCCTCTAGTCACGCCCTGCTATCCTGGTTTGTCAGATCCGTTGTGTCGTCTATGTCCTTGCCACCTGTGACTATGCATTCTGCTGCGCCTCTACAAGAGGCTGATTTGCGCATCCTCGCTGAACTCTCTGTTCGCGTCACCAGCATTGGTCACCTCGTTGTCGATTGTTCCAAATGTGGTGGCGCCGTGCCACTCACCATCTGCCAGTCAGACCGCTCTGGCAACAAAGGCAAGCCAATGGCGAGGGTAAGTGACGCTTTGCGCTCTTGGGTGTCGCCAAGCTCACTTGAACATAGCATTTCCCTTGCGACTTTTTCAGATGGTTTCCCACTCTACGCGATTCTCCACGCATTCTAGCCGTTATACCCCCTTCAGCACGCTCTCCTGATTTGTCGTCGTCGTCGTCCTTTCCTACTGCCCCTGTGAAGACTACCAAGGGCAGACAACCGCGCAAGCAAGGCAAAACCTGTAGCAGCCTTGCTCCTTGCAGGCGACGAGCAGCACTCAAGTGTGCTCGGGGGATGTGTCTCAAACATTGCCAAGAAGTTGTCCTTGGGTTGTGCCTTTATCATTCGCACGGCGGCCGAGATGACTTAGATGTCGACGAGGATGGTCATAACACCATACCTTTGGATCCTCT
>JBBPSB010000838.1:0-10525 GCA_038093375.1 Xerocomus brunneocitrinus
TCACGACGATGACTGGTCCGTATTCTGCGGCTCGTTGAAGGTCGTCGAAACGAGGAGGCAGGAGGAACCGCGAGAACCCATCAAGACTGCGAATCTTATCCACCACGTGCTCCCATTCCTCTTTGACCCGCCAGTATGGATCTGTGTCTTGGCCTTCACTCCTTTGAGCATGCTTCCTGGGTCTATGCTCAATTGTGTGAATTTCCTCCCGAGTTCGTCTTCTCGGGTACCCCGACTTTCCAACATAGCCACGGACATGTCGAAACGAGCGAGTTGATTCCACAGGATTCCCCGACCTTGCTCCAGGAGCTCAACAGCCATCTGGAAGTTACCATGCCTGGTAGCACATGAGAATGCATCATTGGCTGTATCAGCCACCCTTGCTTGCATTGACTCATGCCTAGAGTCCAGTGAAGAGCTAAGGGAGGTGAAGTGATCCAGTGTGTTGAGTGATGTTTGGTAAGCTTCCAAGACTGAGGAGTGGTTATCCTTTTCAGCATCCTTGACCCAAGCTTGTGTTGCTTCCAACAAATGCAGTGAAGCTGCTGGACCACATTTCTTTAGTAGTCTGTAGGCTTCAAAAGCCTCATCCACTGAAGGAAATTGTTGATCAGCTGGGGGATGAGACCATTTGGAGGAGTCAAATAAAAGAAGACTGGTTCTAGCTACTTGAGCAGCATTGGCTGCAAAACTTCTGTGATGGACTGGATAGGTTTCCAATGCCTCTTTGAACAACTTGTTTGCCTTGTTCAAATCAGAATGGTTGTTCATCTTGTAGTAGCGATCCTGGAATGAAAGTGCAAGATTTTGAAGAGCAAGCCCATGATTCTGGTGGCCTAGTTGTTGGAGCTCAAGACATTTCTCTTGAAGATCAATGGTTCTGTCTAGGTCAGTCATATTACCCTGTTTTAGATAGCGTGCACTTATAGATAGTGCAAGGTTGTTTAGAACAGTGCTATGGTCTGGATCACCAGCTGGAAAAAGATCAAGGCATTTTTCTCCCATCTCAATAGACCTGCTCAGATCTGCTACATTCCCTTGCACATTGTAACCCTCCCACAATGATAGTGCAAGCTCTCCAAGAGCACTTGGATGATCTTGATGACCTGATGGACACATATCAAGCCACTTCTCTTGCATCTCTATGAGCCTGTTTAGGTCCTCCTTATCTTGTTGAATGCTATAATGTCTTCCAAAGACAGTTACAAGCCCTCCAAAAGCCTCAGTATGCTCTGGATGTCCCAAAGGACAAAGGACAAGTCTCCTTTGGTGAACCTCAATAGCTCTATTGAGGTCTGCAATATTACCATCTTGGGAATAATGTTGTGCATATGCAATTCCAAGATCATTCAGGACACTAGTATGATTTGGATGGCCCAAAGGACAAAGATCCAATCTTGCCAGCTGAACTTCAATTTGTGTGGATACACTATTTTTTGACCACCTTCCAAAGTTGTACAACTTTTTCTGATATTTTCCAAGGGCTGACAGACAGTCATGTCCATCTGGTGTAGTCTAAAGTACACATTCAATCACACACAAACCAAATTACAAGATGGAGCTCACCAATACACTAGTTATCCTGCATGTAATAGAGAGTGTTGCAGGACCAGTTTGAGAGAGCCCAGGCACATTGCCTGGTGCACATTCAACAATTGTATCAGGGAAATAGATGAGACTTACATTGCCAGGTATTGCCAGACTCCAATAAGCTGACTACATCTGTGACCATTTGAGCACCCAATGGTTGTTTGTCCCATTCAAGGGTAAGCTCCTCTGGAAGAATCCATACAGCAATCTGAACAGAGGTGGGAGGAGGTGCAGAACTGCAAGGGAAATGGATGAGCAAGATTAGTTATGTCAAGAATGATACCTACACAAGGAAGGGATGGTTCCATGTTACTGTCAAGCCATCCTCTGATAGGCTTCCAGAGCATGTTATTTTAGACATGTCCCCAATGCAAACAGTGACATGGATGTCCTTTTTGGGAAGGTGTGATGATACAGTCAGTTGACCAACTACATAAAGGAGGTGAGCACACATGAGTACATTGGCTGGTTGGAGGAACCTCACCTGTGACTTGGAAGGTGATGTCTTCAGGGGTTTTGCGCCAGTTCATTGGAGAGAACAACTACAAAGTGGTGTTGCTAGACTGGGGTCAGGTGGCAGAAGAGACAACAGGTGGAGACAAGGAGCAGAGTAAGTTGAGTGACTAAAAGAGGATGGGGGCAAGAGACTCGAGTGGGGATTGGACGAGAAGGGCACAAGACGAACTGGACAGAAATGCAGCAGAGATACTGGAATGGGGACGGAAGCGTTGGGTGCAGAGATAGTGGTGGAATAACTCAAGGGTTGGTTGGACTACGAGTGGTGAGATCGACGACAGGAATGGGAGCTTCGGTGGATAGGTGGAAAATCGGACAAGGCAAGACAAAGGTGGGGTAACGAAGGCCGTTAATTGGACGACAGTGTTTGAAGTAGACAATATGCGTGATTTGGGATATCAAGGCTGGGGGTGGGGCAGACCGAAAGGATGCGGACGGAATTTGACTAACAGGCGGGATGGAAAGAGGCGAAGCAGCTAGAACAGGCAGCGAGACTGGATTGGTGAATTGGCAGATGTTTCGAAGCAGGCGGGGTGGCAGGAGAAGGCCGTAGCAGGCAGAGAAAATATGGAGACAGCAGACAATCGAATGTAGGAGAGACTGTCACAGAAAACGCAAGCGTGAGTAAGAGGTGGACGCTTAGGCGGGATTTATATGACTCACGAGCAGGGCTAAGACGAGACTAGGGAGGGAGGCGTAACGCGGATATGAGATCGACGCGAAAAGCGGAATTCATACAACTCACGAAAACAGAGCGCAAGATAAAACAAAAACAGGTCGAGGGTCGAGGGCAATAAAACAGAAGGGGGAGAGAACAAGAGCAAAAAGTTGACTGGCTAGATAACGGCTGAGACAAGAACACAGTAAAGTGAAGAACGGATGAGAGGTTGACGCGAAGGAAGAACGAGTACAACTCACAGGGAGTACAGCAGACCACGTAAGAAACGAGGACGGGCGAGATCGGGCGTTGAGTTGGAGATGACGTGTCAAGGCAGGCAGGGTGGGATATCGGCTACGAAACCGGATGAGGCGAGGGTACCGACAGAAAGAGGGAGGCGGAAAGAAATAGAGGGAGGACGTTGAGGCAAGAGAAATTGGTGGAAGTGCGAGGTGAGATGACCACAGAAAAGCTTAGACGGACGACAACTGGGTATAGAGATGGGTAGAGGCCCTGGATCTACTCACGTCAGCGAGAATGGTAAGCGCTCGCGATGAACGCAGGAATATGCTTAGAGATTGAATGTGAAAACAAATCTGGGACCTAGAAAGACGCGTTGGCGGCGGTGAACTGCGGGAAGACCAACGCAGCCTGTGAAGGGCGAGCGAGGTGGGAGTTGGGGAAGAAAGGTGCTGATAAGGGTATGGCGACACGAGGCCGCGCAAAAGTCCGAGATGAAGCACAAGGATGCCGAGACAGGACAACTCATTGGTTAGATCCACAGGAGATAGACCAAGCCACAGAAAATATCTCATTAGTATTCGCCAACTCGTTTACAGTGTTCCTGATAGGTACAATGCTAGAGCACAGCTTCCACTAGCCCCACCCGTTATCACGACTGAGTCGACATATTCGACACGTTCGACGGCGTACGTCTTGGCATCCATCCGACCCCGCTGAATGTTGACGCTGCAGAGCACAGGTATCGCAAGCCACACCATCAAGACGAGGCAGAAGAAAGCGTAACTCTCCTGCAACGAGCGGCATGCCGGGCGCTGCTACGAATGGGATGTGGGTAGTGGCCAACCAGGTCCTGCTTCGTGGCGTATTTCTAGAGGACAGAGGCCAGCGCAGTGGCGAGTCATCGTGCGATTATATACTTTCTCCGTCGACAGTGAAATCGGACGGCCTAGCTGTGAAATTCCCATATTCCTCATGACGTCGAGAGTCAAACCAAGGTATGGATTCTCGTATGTTCCGTCGTCCTCTAACTTTTGCGCGCAGGAACGTTGCATTATAGTTGTACTGATGTCATTATGGGTCTAAACCATGGTAGTACCAAGCGCTTCTGTAGGTCCGGCACTGGTAGTGCAAATTTTATTCACTTTTTACTGGCTAGCTGTGAGTTTGGCTACTCCCCAAGATATGACAGACTCTCGATCTGAGCAACAGACATGCTTAACCTGACACTGTAAAGCGAACACAAGGCATATATTCAAGCGTCGAAATTCAAGCGTATCAAGAAGAGGTAAAAGAAGCATATGTCAGCCTGCGTATCGTATAAGCATACCTACGTCAAATGAAAATTCCAACATGCGTAAAGGATAATAAACCGGGCACTCTTTGTGGCCCATCAAAGTTGGACCGTAATACAAAACTGGGGTCTAAAAAGGATATCTAGAAGGCACGACATCAATATACATGACTCCACAACAGGAGGAACGGAACCTACATCGATCGCTGAACTCAAATCCCGATGTGCACAAACACGATCCGTTTCTCCAACGACACTTCATCGGTAGTCTCGATCACCGCAGTGTTCAGCGCCGCAGCCGCGTGCTCGAAATCAATGTTCGGGTGTTTGAACATCTCCTTGTAGAACCGAGTCACAACCTGGTGCGCGACCGCGTCGTCCACCTTCCACAACGTCCCAATCACCCCATTGAACCCCGCAAACTGCATCCCAGCCGCGAGATGGAGCACCTCGTCCGGCGTCGACGCATCCCCCTTGGCCGTATGACACGCCGACAGGAACGCAAACTCAGAGTTCGCGTAACGCTCCTGGATGATGCGCATCAACGTGAGCTTGCCGTCGCCCATCGCGAACCACGACTCGAACGGCTTTGTCGCGTGCTGCGCGCCGTGGCAGGCAATGTGGACCCAGCGGTGGTCTCGGAATGCTTGCACGGCGCCTTCCATGGAAGCTGCAGGGCCAGTGACGGTGTCAAATTTCACATGCGAGGGCATGTTTGTCTCCTCGCAAATCCTCTGGATTTCGTGTTCCACCTCGGGGAGCTGGCCCAAGCCTGTGTCTGCGCTTGGATATGCTTGACCGACGGCTGCAAACGAAATCACGGCGGGTGCTTCAGAGACGCCATGGGCCTCCCTCTGATAATGAATACGGTCGCGTGCACGAAGGAGAGCCGAGAGAGACGGTGCATACGATGAGACATAGATATCCATGAGGTTTTCTTTTCCCTTTCGGTGCGGACCTGCGGCGTGGAATGGGAGGAGGGTAAATTTCGACGTTGGACACCACCAGATGCGCGACCCCGGCGGCAGCTTGACATTATTTTGCAGAACAGCAGCGATTGGTTCGACAACGGATGACCATAGCTCCCGTAACATTTCCTTCACGTACGACTCCCTGTGCCGCCCATACGCATGTGAATCCTGGGTCAATTCCGATAATTGGGTGCATAGTTGATCCACATCGTTGAGTGAGCATCCAAGGGGCACATGAATAGGCGCGCGAGAGTGGAGAACAACGAGGGCGTCGCAGCTGTATTCGCTTGCATTCACGACGATGACTGGTCCGCATTCTGCGGCTCGTTGAAGGTCATCGAAACGAGGAGGCAGGAGGAACCGCGAGAACCCATCGAGACTGCGAATCTTGTCCACCACGTGCTCCCATTCCTCTTTGACCCGCCAGTATGGATCTGTGTCTTGGCCTTCACTCCTTTGAGCATGCTTCCTGAGGTCTACGCTCAATTGTGTGAATTTCCTCCCGAGTTCCTGTTCTTGGTTACCCAACATAGCCACGGAAATGTCGAAACGAGCGAGTTGATTCCACAGGATTCCACGACCTTGCTCCAAGAGCTCAACAGCCATTTGGAAGTTACCATGCCTGGTAGCACATGAGAATGCATCATTGGCTGTATCAGCCACCCTTGCTTGTATTGACTCATGCCTAGAGTCCAGTGAAGAGCTAAGGGAGGTGAAGTGATCTAGTGTGTTGAGTGATGTTTGGTAAGCCTCCAAGACTGATGGGTGGGAATACTCTTCAGCATCCTTGACCCAGGCCTGGGCTGCATCCCACAAATCCAGTGAAGCTGCTGGACCACATTTCTTTAGTAGTCTGTAGGCTTCAAAAGCCTCATCCACTGAGGGAAGTTGTTGGTCAGGTGGGTGAGACCACTGAGAGGAGTCAAATAAAAGAAGATTGGTTGTAGCCACTTGAGCAGCATTGAATGCAAATCCTCTGTGATGGACTGGATAGGTTTCCAATGCTTCTTTGAACAACTTGTTTGCCATGTTCAAATCAGAATGGTTGTTCATCTTGTAGTAGCGATCCTGCAATGAAAGTGCAAGATTTCGAAGAGCAAGCCCATGGTTATGATGACCTAGTTGTTGGAGCTCAAGACATTTCTCTTGAAGATTAATGGTTCTGTCTAGGTCAGTCACATTACCCAGTTTTCGATAGCGTACACTTATAGATAGTGCAAGGTTGTTCAAAGCAGTACCATGACCTGGGTCATCTGTTGGGCAAAGGTCAAGGCTATTTTCTTCCATTTCAATAGCCTTGTCCAAATCTGTAATATTTCCTTGCACCAGATAGTGATCCCATAAGGATTTTGCAAATGATCCAACAGCCAATGTATGACTTGAATGACCCAATGGGCAAAGTTTGAGCCATGCTTCTTGCATCTCTATGAGCTTGTTTAGGTCCTCCTCATTTTTTTTGATCTCATAATCCCTGGCTAAGACCATTGCAAGTTCTCCAAGAGCCCCTGCATACTCTGGATGTCCCAGAGGACAAAGGTCAAGTCTTCTCTGCTTAACCTCAATGGCTCTATTTAGGTCTACAATATTAGCATCCTGATCATAACGGAATGAATATGCAATTCCAAGATCATTCAGGACACTAGTGTGGTTTGCATGGCCTAAAGGACAAAGATCCAATCTTGCCAGTTCTATCTCAATTTCTGTGGACATGCTAGCCATATTGTTTGACCACCTTCCAAAGTTGTATAGTTTGTGTGAATAACTCTCAAGAGCTGACAGACAGTCATGCCCATCTGGTAAAATCTAAAACCTACATTTAATCACATACCAACTGAACTATACCATAGAACTCACCAACACATCACTTGCCTTGCAAGTAATAAAGATATTTGCAAGACCAGCAGAGTTCCCAGGTACTCTGCCTGGAGCACATTCAGCAATTGTGTCAAGGAGATAGATATGGGACTTACATTTCCAGGTGTTGTCAGACTCCAGTAAGCTGGCTACATCTGTGACAATTTGATCACCCAATGGTTGTTTGTCCCATTCAAGAGTAAGCTCCTCTGGGAGAATCCATATTGCAATCTGAACAGAGGTGGTGGGAGGTGCAGAACTGCCAGGGAAGGGGTGAGCAAGCATAATTATGTCAACAATGATACCGACAAGAGAAAAGGGTGGTTCCATGTAACTCTCCCATGCTTCAATGATAGGTTTCCTGAGCATGTGATTTTAGAGACATCCCCAACACAAACAGTGACACAGATGTCCTCTTCAGGAGGGCCTGAAGAGAAGGTCAGTTGACCGACTACATAAAAGAGGTGAGCACACATGAGCATACCGGCTGGTCGGAGTAACCTCACCTGTAACTTGAAAGGTAGTGTCTTCAGGGCTTTTTTTGCGCCAGTTCATTGGAGAAAACGACTACGACGTGGCGTTGCTAGACTGAGAATCAGGTGGCGGAAGAGACAACAGGCGGAGACGAGGAGCAGAGTAATTCGAGTGACCAAATGAGGCGGAACGGGGACGAAGGGGCAAGAGACTTGAGTAGAGATGGGACGCAAAGGGCACAACACGAACTAGACAAAAACGCGGCAGATATACTGAGGGAGCCTCGGACGTGTTGGGCGCAGAGATGGTGGCGGTGGGATGATCGAAGTGATCGGATCGACAACGGGAATGGGAGCTTCGGTGGGCAGGTGGAAATTTAGGACAAGGCAAGCAAGAGTTACGACGATGAGAGAGGTAGACCGTTGATTGGGCGAGCGTGTTTACAGTAGACGAGATGGGTGATTTGGGATATCAAGGCAAGCAAATGGGGGATGGGACAGACAGAAAGGATGCGGACAGAAATTGACTGACAGGCGAGATGGCAAGAGGCGGAAGCAGCTAGAGCAGGTAACGAGACTGGATTGGTGAACTGGTAGATGTTTCGAGGCAGGCGGGTGGCAGGAGAAGGACGTAGCAGGCAGAGAAAATATGGAGACAGCAGACAATCGAATGGAGGAGAGACTGGCACAGAAAACGCAAGCGTGAATAAGAGACTGACGCTTGGGCGGAATTTATGTGACTCACGAGCAAGGCTAAGATGAGACTAGCGAGTAAAGCGTAACGACAGATAAGAGATCGACGCGAAAAGCATAATTTATACAACTCACGAGAACAGAGCGGAAGACAAAAGGAACGAAAACAGGCTGAGTATCGTGAAACAAGAGCAAGGAGTTGACAGGCGAGAGAATGGCTGAGACGAGAGGAACACGGCAAAATGAAGAACGGATGAGAGGTCGACGCTAAGGAAGAACGAGTACAACTCACAGAGAGTGCAGTAGCAGACCACCTAAGAGGCGAGATCGGGCGTTGAATAGGTGGGGTGTCAATGCAGGCAGGGTGGAATATCGGGTACGCAACCGGATGAGGGGAAGCTCGACAGTGCGGTACAGACAGAAAGTGGGAGGCGGAAGGAAATAGAAGAGGTAGGATGGAGCAGGTAAGAGAACTTGGTGGGTGTACGAGGAGAGGTGACCACGGGAAAGCTTGGACGAACGACAACTGGGTAGAGAGATGGGTAGGGGGAATCAGAGATGACTATGCGGCTCTATGCCAGCTCAGTGGAGCACGGGCGTTCTAGAGAACGGGAAGACAAACGGATGGATACTGTGAGTATGAGCAGGGGAGAGTACCCGAAATACTCGGGCGGTGAGAATTTGACGGCAAAAATAAACCAGATAAACCAGGGCTGTAATGATTCATGAAAAGGCACATATGACAAGATCGTTGAGATCGGCGAAGATGGAGAGCGGTAGTGCATACTCACGTCGGCGAGAAAGGTAAAGCGTTCGCGATGAACACAGGAATATGGTGCTTAGAGATTGAATGCGAAAACAAATCTGAGACCTTGAAAAATGCGTCGGCGATGGTAAGCTGTTGGCTGACACAGGCGGGTGAAGTGGGAGTTGGAGGGGAGAAAGGCGTTGACAAGGGACACGAGGCCGCGCAAAAGTCCGAGATGAAGCAAGGACACCTCATTGGTTAGATCCGAAGGAGATAGACCAAGCCACAGAAAACACATCATATCAGTATTCACACACATTTACAGTGGTAGCGGCGAACAAGATCACGGCTGCACCTGATGGATGCAATGCTAGAGTAAAACTTCCTTTAGTCCCATCCAGTATCACGACTCGACACGTTCGACACGTTCGACGGCATACGTATTGGCATCTATCCGCCCCCGCTCAATGTCGACGCTCCAGAGCACGGGTATCGCCAACCACACCATGAATACCAGGAAGAAGAAAGCATAGCGAATGTTTCCCGTGCTGTCCGCAATGAGGCCGACAATCAGCGGTCCCACAAACGAACTCGACTTGTCCAATCATCAGCGCTCAGCGTCGACGTGTACGAAAAAGGGAGAGGGCTCGTACCCGGAGAACGAGCAGTACCACTGCGCTTCTTCCCCTTGCGGAATATGCTCCGCATAAGATGCCCGCACATAGCTCTGAAAAGCGCCATACGAAAAACCTAGGGTACACAATCAGTATCTGCCTCTCTCGCCTACGCCCAACATACCAAAATACACTGCAAGTCCAAACATCTCTCCGGGCGTCGTCAACCCTCCGACCTTTAGCCACCTCACAAACGGAACAAATCCAAGACAACCATACTAAGGGATACACAACACGAGCACGACGAGCACCAGGAGCACGTGGATATTCGACCACCCGCACCGGCGCTGCAGCAGGGGAAAGATGAGCGACGAGGCATCCATAGTCTTTTCGGTCCCCGCCGCGCTGTGGCTGCCGGGTGCTCCGCCCGACGGGGAAAAGTGGGATGTGTGGACAGAGATTCGGGCTGCGTGGAAGAGGCTTGGGGTGATGCTACGGTGGTCTGAGATAAAGCAGTTCCAGCGCACGTTGCGATACCTCGCAGCGTGGTTCCTCCTCTCCGATGGTGCGTCGCTATCTTGTATATTTTATTTTCTGAATCCCGCCGCGCGATAGGGTTCACGACCATCACCTCGACGGCGATCTCGTTTGGCAGACGACCCATCCACCACAGCCCGCTCAGGCCAATCGCAAGTCGGAGTGAGAACGTGGAGCCGTGCAAACGCGTCACGGGTATGAGGGCGAGCAGCAGCAGGACACCCGCGCACCAGTCTCAGTCAAAATCATGTATCAGAGCACAGTACTACCGTGCAAATAGTGGTACATCAATGTGCTAATCGATTGTATGCGGATCCAAGACTTGAAGCTTGAAGCA